>JBBUKS010000055.1:5111768-5150719 GCA_038050645.1 Hedychium gardnerianum | reverse complement strand
GCACTTACACGACAAGCACACAATATATTTCATTCAAATTAATGAGCTGGCATAATTTAAATTCCATTATAACTATTACTCTTGGGCAACAATATGCAAAACAAAAGAGGGTAAGTTTGGAATCTAATACGTTTTAAGAGCAACAACAAGTAGATAAGAACCAAGTAAGAGTGTAAAAGATAATAAAAAGTTCTCTCTCAATTATGCTTTACAACCATGATGACCTAAACCAACTTTTTTCTCCCACATTAAAGTTTGGTAAAACATTGATTCATTATAACTCAATTCATTGCGATATTTGATTCCTTAAATGATGTTTAATGGATAATGACAAGACAATTGCTTGGCCAAAAAGTACATTGAAAATAAGATCAATGTTTAATGTTTCGTGCTGTGCCGTTTAGCATGGGCGAAATTTGTCATTCTGTCTGCTGGTTAGCATGACACCAGATTCGGCATAGAGCCAATAAAAGCCAACAAAAATCAAAGAGGAGAAGAGTTTACCAGCTACACATGAGGGCTGGTTAGCAATGGTTCGCAATTCTTCTTGTTAAAACTCTAGCAGCGCGTGGATGGTTGCATGGCCGCTGCGAGATCAAGGTGGCCGAAGGCCTCACTTGGCTGCGAGGCTCTTGTAGTGGCCTTGCCTGGCCGTGCGGCGTCCGCAAGGCCGCTTCAAGCCCATGACCAGGCTACAACTGTATTTTTTTCTCCTCTTCCCCATTTTTTATTTTGTTCTAGTCCCATTCCCTTTATTTTCTTCATACTAATTTCTTTCCTTTTCAAATAATTTCTTTCCCCTTTTTTCTTTATTACTTTGTTTTCTATTGCCTTTCCAACTAATTTCTTCCCCCTTTCCTTTATTTACTTTCCCTTTTCATTTTTATTTTATTTTCTATTGATTTCTTTTTCCCTTTTCCTTTATTTTCTTTTTTTTCCTTCCTTATTGGTTACTTTCCCCGTTTATTCATTGATTTTTTAATGATCCTCTTTGTTTCCCCTGAATTCACACGAATCTTTTCTTTTTCTTTTAAAACTAAGAATTTTTTTTCTATAGAAATACAAAAACGATAAATATAATATAATGCTCAATCTTATAAAATATATTATTATTTTTTAATTAAATATTGAATCAAATTATTCTTAATCTTATAATATAATTTTATAATGTAATATAGTATAATTCTTAATCTTATACTATATTTTATATTTAAAAAAGTATCAAAATAATATCAGCATGACACGATATGGTACGCAAATCGTATTGTTCCGGTCATAAACTGAAATTCCTGTATGACTTGAAATTTTAAACCTAGAATAAGATATGATAAAATGTTTCATTGCACATGAATTTTTGTTTCCAATCTCATTCATATGTTGTAGCTGTCAATTAATAGTCATAAGTCAAATGATATGAAGGATCATACGACTTAAAAATATCAAATCTAATTACCATTGATGTAATTCCACATGTCTATACAAGGGTTCTTCTATATAGTATCCGTAGACAACCTTTGTTTAAGATTTGAACAAATCCCTAGAGATTCATAAATAAATATTTATGCATGATTATTTATGAGCGTAAAACTGTAAAATAGTTAGTAGTAAATGTGGCCGTTTGAATCTCCAAGAAACACAATTCAAGATTTGGTTGACTTTTATTCCTTTGACTGAAAGCTATTACAATAAAAAATAGTTAAACACTTTGCTGGTTGCATAGTCTAAGTTTTGATTCCTCTTTATATTAAAATTATTATTATTTTTGAAAAAAACTTTTTGAGGGATTATTAGAATTAGGTTGGGAACACTCAAAAAGATTTCTAATCCAAATTTCTAATATGTTACTTGACAACTGATAGAGAAAAAATTGAATATTGGGCAAGATAAAAGAGGAGCAACATATTAAATAAAGGGGAAGAGAAATTTTAATTTCTCTCCCTAATTTCTAAAAGAAATTTATCAAGTCTCTTTAGTGTGCACATAATAGGGGCCACATCTTGTTCACGCCTTATACCTAGGGTGGATAACTTTGTCCCAAATGTTGGAAGATATTCTTAGTTCAACTACTACTAGCTTCTTGTGATTTCTAATATTGATTTAATTTTTAAATGATTAATTTTTATTTGTTTTTTGATAAGGTATGGTTTAAATTAGTATGTAATATTCATATGATGATACAAGTCTGCTATGTTATATGAAGCAGAATACATGCAGGATGGTTGAAATGAAAGAGAGCATGTTCTTGGAAAGTTTTACAAAATGGCGGTTATACCTGCTATGTTATATGAACTTGAATGTTGGGCTATGTAGAAGGTGAGAGTTGCAGAGATAAGGATGTTAAGGTGTTTGTACAACTTATTGAGGGGAGACATGTTTAAGATGATACAAATATGTATTTAGACAACCAATAAATGCTCGAGTTAGGCTATGTGAAACTATGACAAATGTGATATCAAATGAGAAGAGGAAGACAAAAAAAAAAGACTTGGTTAATAATAAAATAAGATAAAATTTATTTAAATATAAATGATGATATAGTAGGGGATAGAGTCCAATGACGTAGAAGGATCCATATAGCCGATCCCATCTAGTGGGATAAGGCTTGGTTGTTATTGTTGTATTCATATGATGAAACAAGTTTTTCTATTTCTTCTTATCCAATTGCTATGATCTATTATTTGCTGATACTTTTATTTGATAGTTCAAACCATCATATGGGTTCTACATCAGTCAATGGAGTTCTAGAAAATGACCGGGGTATTCATTTTTCTGGTCTAGCAACACGAAAGTCCAGGGAGGCAACCTCAAATTCAGTGATTGACAGAGAGCCTTTTGTAATAGGTTAGTTTGTATTAATATTTAAAAGAAATTCATTCTGTTGATCTTTTGCTGTTTCATAGGCTTTCCTTTCGTCTTTTCTACATTTGTAAATGTAAATTTGGAATATTCATTTATCCATTGTGATAAAATGTTTGTCAATATTTCCAACAAAGCAGTTACTTGTTTACTAACCCATAAAATAACTCTTGAGAAATCAATTTTCTTGATGGGATCTTGAGACTATAAGGCTTTGATACAATTATTGGGCTGAAGATGACATCATTATTGGAACAGACAGCACCGAAACAAACATTAGTCAATGAAGTTTTGAATGCACAATTTCTAACCATCCTTTAAAGATTCAAACCTGTTGTGGCTAAAATGCAGAATCAACCATGTGGTGGATTCTTTGTCTCCTATGGTAGAATAACACAAAAGAATAAGAACCATCTAATATGGTTGTTCTAAGCCTATTCTATGGAGGGAAACCAAGTCAATATAATATAAGATCAAATGCACATTAAGAATTAGAAAAATCAATACCCACACCTCGTACAAAAGATCTCCCAAGTAAGAGACCTAATGGGTTGTTATATAAAACTCCTTGTATGGATCACCATGAAGGAAAATCCTTTTTGGTATCTTATTGGTGTGGCACCCATTGAGATATAATTGCCAAGAAAAGCAAATGAAGACAATCTTAGCTATATGAGAGAATATATCCATTTAGTCAATACCACATATATATGTATACCTTTTTGCCACTAATTGAGCTCAAGTGTTATTAATGGAGCCATCAGAGGATGTTTAAGCAGTACATGCCCATTTGCAATCCACAATAGACTCACTAGAAACAAAGATTAACAAGTTCTCATATGCCCATTAGAATTCAGTGTTGCCATCTCATCATTTAGGGTCTGTCTCCACCTTTGAGCTGATAGAGCCTCTGAGATAGTCTAACAATTCTTGATAGTCCGTTGCAGAAAGAACAGAATATTCTGGGATAAGGAAACATAGCAAATATAATCAGGAAAAGGATGTAACACTTATATGAATATTCTTCCTCAACAATATGAAGGTTAAGGTCTGCGTTATAAATCAAGACCATAAAAGGTCCTAGTAGGGTAGTGGAGTTTAATGCGGAATAACTAAAACTGGCTTGAAATATAGTTGTCTGCTTTATGTCTGTAATGGTTGAGTCTCTTGTATCGCTTGCTTGCAGCAAAAGATGGTGAATAAATAGAGTAGGCATGGGAGCAGAAGATAGTGGAATTGCAAAAAGAATAGGCATGGGAAGGGCCTCAACTATCATTTTAGGTTTGTAGAAGAAATACAGAAATATGGAGTGTAGTCAAAGAATATCATGTAGTTTGAAACAAAACGCTTGATGCGCATAAAGTGGGAGCTCTTATGCAAACTAGAATACTCAAGAAACTCACTTGATAGACTTAGGGAACAATTTATTATTCCACGCAGATAAGATATAGACAAAACAAGTACAAGCACATACATGTGGTGGAAGACTACATAGTGTATCACCAAGGAAAGAATAGAAAAAGAGATCTAACCATGAAAATAGAAGAGCATGCTATCCTTAAGATAACATGATGTGAGAATTACTTCATCCTAAATCTGCAAGGGAACCTAGTAATAGAGTTCATGCAGTCTTAGACCAAATGCTTTTTCATCCTTTTGTGAACATCATGCTATTAAGCTGTAATGCTATTAAGGTGTAATACACCATGTAGTCACCAACATCAAGGTATTGTCTTCTTTAACTGATATTCTATAGTATCGGCCTTACAATTTTGTCTCATGGTAAAATTCAACTCTAAAGTGTGTAGCTTTCCATTGGGTTATCATAGAGCTGCTTCACACCATGCATGCCGCATAACTATGAAATTCTTAATAAGAAGTCAGGCAATTTTACCAAAAGACACCCCATTGTTTTAGAGTGCAAACTTATTCCATTTAAGACATTTCACACCCATTGCCCAGTCATGTTTTCCCTACTTTAATGTTGTTTTGATTTGTTCACCCCCACCCCCCATAGAAGATTGCCAAGAGCTGCACCTTGTTTAAACACTATGCCTCGGCGATCACTTCCCACCCTCTTTAGACCAAGTTGCAATAGGGCCCACCAGCTACCGCTTGGTTTATCCTCAAACCACACAAATATTAGAGGGTTTCTACTCTATTATGCAATACACTGTCTATTTACCAACATTTTTGTGTTCTTTGACCCGTATCCCACATTATTAAGCTCATGGTTTTGTTTCATGATAAAATTTGACTCAAGGTGAGGAGCTTCCAGCTCGATCACTTATTTCATATTTGCTCGACATTGATATGGATTTCTTATGGTGAATTCAACTAATTCTATCAAAAGATACTTAATTGTTTTAAAGTATATATTTAATCCATCTAAGACATTATGCAACCATGGTCCAATCACACTCACTCTGCTTCAGTTTGTGTTTTGATTCGTTCCAGCCTCTGATGTCCTAGAAGTTTGCTAGGAACAGCACATTCTCCAAGTACTCTACCCCAATGATCATTCCCCTTGTCAAACTGGGTCATAACATAAGGTGTATGAGAGCAAGATTTTTGATGACAAAATCCTTGACTCAAAAGGAAAGGCTGAAATGTGTTAAAGAAGAGAAAATGGTGCAAGATGTCTGATGGTGAATACCTTGACATTGTTACTTTTCAATACATGAAGACGAGTTGAGCACTTTGTTTTAATGCCAACACAAAAGGTAGAACAAAAAGAGAAATTTCAAACCATTTTTTCATGATGAAAAGTCATGTCATGCATGTGTAGCATCAAAGGAAATGTCAAAATACCTAAAACGCAAAGGAAAACTACTAGGACCCAAATAATCATAATGGATTGAGGAGAAAGGTGCAGAGGAGCAGTTTCTGATTCTACTAGGGAATAAGCATTGAAAATGTTAATTGGCAAGATTCACACTCAAGTCTCTCTAGACTTCAGATGCTAAAAATTATGTTATGAAGAATTTTGAAGCTAGGATGTCCTAGATGGCTGTGTATTAGCAAATGGGGTTGCTTCTCGCTTGCTTTCTATAGAGAGACATGACTAAGGGAATAAACCACAGATTTCTCTCGTGCAAGATGAAATTGCAAGAGAAAATTGTGTGCTAGAGATGTATGTGTGCATATGCAAGGACAACGGTGAGTCAGGAGTCTTAATTACTCTCTGATACCATGTTAAATATGGAAAGGCTTTTTTAGGATTCTTTCTCCAAGGTAGCCCCCTCTACGTGTGTGTGTGTGTAGCTTTATTGTGATTTTAAATTTACATTCTAAATTTGGTATCCGACCCCACATAGTGGGATAAGGCTCGGTTGTTGTTGTTGTTGTGTTCTAAATTTGGTATACTTGCTAGTCTCAATCTATTTAGAATTATGTTTTCAATAATAGCTATTAGTTTTACTACTGCAATTGTGTTAAGTAGAGATTAATAAGGCTGAGAAGACATGGTGCAACCTGAAGTAGTTGAGAACATATGGTTTGGTGTGCTTTGTATATTTGACTTGCAATGGTGAAGGCCTGCTCTGCAATTATGAGGACCATGTACATAGAGCAAAGATAATAATCATCTCTGAGAGAACTTGGACGTAATTAATATATATGCTCCTATTTGAGGCCATTTGACGGGGAGTGTTTGATATAATAGGTTAATTTTTAAGTAGTCAGTTAGTGATGTTCTTAAAAAAGATAGCTGAGCTTCTAAATTAGTTAGGAATAAAGCTAATCTATCCATTTTAATTTTATTTGGTGAATAATAATATAATATTTATCCATCTCATCTACAGTATATATTTCTATTATGAACAGGTGTTGCTGGTGGAGCAGCTGCTGGAAAGACAGCTGTCTGTGATATGATAATTGAGCAGCTCCGTGATCAAAGGGTTGTTGTTGTGAATCAGGTAGGGGTAGTTGTTACTTATAATTTTGTTTGCCCTTTTTGTTGTGGAATTTTATAATTACGAAATGTTTTCTTTGCATATTTAGTTAAACATTCAACATAGAACAACCTTTTTGATGTGCTGTGTGCTTGTATGTTTGCAGCATGAGTCCTCATTACAGGAATTATCCTTTTAGAGTCTTATTTAAACCTAGAAAACATACTTTTTCTGTATTCTTGTCTCATTTCACCAGTCATGTAATACTGCACTACCAAACCAGCCTACAATTTATTGTTTAAGGTTAACAAACTTAAAAAATTAACATTTTTTTGTCCTTAGACAAATTTCATTAAAAAGTTGCATAAGAAGATTATATTTGTTCACTGTAATTATTTAATACCATTTTTTGTTTGTTAGATTTATATCTGTCGCATATTCTTTATTTGAATGAAATGTTCCTCTTGTTTTCCTCGAAAAAAAGAGGTATATATATGGAAATATGTATTGGATATTATACATACTTTCATGGAAACTGATCTTATATGTGCATCATATGGCAGGAATCTTTTTATTATGATTTGACAGAAGAGGAGGTAAATCATGTACCTGAATATAACTTTGACCATCCAGGTAATATGATTCTGTTGTTCATATGCAAATTTTAGTTGTTCAGTTGGTTAATATACTTTTTCCAATTTTTTTATTGTTTATAGTTTATACACCGTGTCACTTTTGCTATAAATAATAAATCATAGAGCAAATCTTATTCCTAATATTTGGATAAAAAGTTTGACCTAGAAGTTATATATATACCCATGGATTCGAATCCCATTTTGAAATAAGAATTACAAAATCTATTCTTAGTATCAAAGCCTCCCTAACTCCTCTACTGCTCCATATTCCTCACTGTACCCATGGAAGCGAACTCCTCTTTCTGCATCTACCCTCCTATGTGACCCATTCTTCCTTGTACATAGCCACCACAAGCACTCTCCTATAAGCTTCATCTTCCCGTAGTTGTGTAAAATCCCCCTTTTTAGAATTGCTCCCTAGCTGCAACTACCCTGTCATAATTTGGCCCCTTTCCCATAGGGGTGGCAATTTGAACTAGCGAGTCGTAAATGGGTGTATCTCATCGAGGCTTAACTCGTTTAATTTCAACTAAACTTGTCTTGTTTAATAAATGAGTCAAAATTTGACTCACACAAATCGTTTATGATCAATTTATGACCCATTTAATTAAATATGTTACATGGGTTCTAAACGGGTCATGTGACATGATTTATATAAACGAGTTGAATGACATTACCTCTTTACACATAGTATTCATTAATCTAGAAAAAGCTTATGACGTCCGTGGGAAATTATGTGAAGAATTCTAGAAAAGAAAGGTATTAGCGTAACATATATTAGAAGAATTAAGGATATGTATGAGGATGTAATAACAAGAGTGGAGGCTTCAAGACGATTAATGGGAGTGTTTCTTATAAAGATAGGGTTACATCAAAAGATCAATTCTAAGTTTATATTTTTTTTACACTAGTCATGAAAGGGAGCCTTGGCGCAATGGTAAAGTTTTTGCCGTATGACCTAGAGGTCGTTTGAGTCTCAGAAACAATCTCTTACAAAGTAAGGTAAGGTTGCGTGCGTCAAACCGTTCCCTAGGACCCCGTATTGGCAGGAGCTTTGTGTATCGATGCCCTTTAGTCACGAATGAACTTACTGGACATATCTAAGACACGTTACCATGATACATGTTGTTTGTAGATGACATTGTTTTAGTTGATGGGACACGTGAGAGAGTTAAAGTTTAGTTCGAATCTTAGCAGGAAATGTTGGAAGTAAAAGGTTTTTGGCTTAATAGAGTAAAGATAGAAGGTATAAAATTTAAGTTTAATAATATTAGACATACTAAAATAATTGTTAAGATAGGAGATAATGAGTTATTTGTAACTAAGAGTTTTAAATATCTAAGGTACTTTTTGCAAAAGGATTGAAGGGTTGATAGATATATTTTATATAGGATACAAGTGAGATGATTGAAATGAAGGAGATCATTAGGTGTTCTTTGTGATTGTAAGGTACCTCTAAAGTTTAAAAGGAAAATTTTATAAAATAACGGTTAGACTTGTTATGTTGTATGGAGTTGAATGTTGGATTATAAATTGAGCATGTGAGCAGAAGATGAGAGTCACAGAGATGAGGATGCTAAGGTAAATGTGGGGACATACGAGGTTGCACAAGATAAAAATGAGAATATTAGAGAGAAAATTAGGGTTGCGCCTATTAAGGAAAAACTTTGAGAGATGTGTTTAGATGATCTGGGCATATATTTAGGCGACTAATAAATGTCCTAATTGGGTGATGTGAGACGTGACAAATGCGCATATTAATTGAGGAAGAGAGACTAAACAAGACTTGGTTAGCAATGATAAAAGATGATAAAATTTATTTAAATATAATGAGGATATAATAGGAGATCAAGAGATCAAGGCCAATAACATAAAAGAATCCATATAACCGATCCCTCTTTGTGGAATAAAGACTTAGTTACTGTTGTTGTATACATTACTATTGATAACTAATTAAATATTAATATATTTATAAATGGGTTCTTCGACCTAACTTAACCTGTTTATTTGTGGGTCAATCCGTTTGTAACACCAACATGATTACCTCAAATCCAATCTACAAAATTATGGGTTGGTGGTCGGATATTGTTGTGTAAATAGATTGTGTCAACTTTTGTCACCTCTAACCTTATTATTGCAAAATTCTAGTTTTTTTTTTGTGTAATCACGCCCTTAAGCATGAAGTTACGCCCTTAAGCATGAAGTTTTGATATTTAGGCAAAAGCCTATGTTAGTATTATAGGTCAAATGAATTATGACAGGTTAAAGGTGACTAAATACTTAAGTTCTTGCAAGTTAAGTTTAATTGGATGCTTGGTAGAAAGACATGAAAGTAACGCTTCTTGGCACGTAAAGTCCTGGAGACTTGAATGTAGCTTTTAGTATATTGAGACTTGAATTGTCTGGTCAATCGACTTGAGTATTGAAAAGACAACAAAATATTTATGGTCATATCTATTTGGAGGAAGCAACTACTTAGTCTACTGGTGCTGGTGTAAGAAGAGCCAACTCAATTTATCATCAATCGCCATTAGTCAATTGTTCTCGCAAGACTCTGGTACAACAATTTCTGGTCTGAAAGTTTCAATAAGATGTGACTGATGGCAGACTTAGTCGACTGGAGCTACCATTAAAGTTGGTATGATCATGACGATCAACTAGAAGCTTGAAGCAGTTGATTGTATTCATGCTGGGAAAATAGAATGAAGGTAGGTTAATAGCCTATAAATATGGGACAAAAGAGCAATACAAAATCTATTGAAAAGTGTTTATACTCTTGTTTTTGTCTCACCAATCTTGTGATTTTACTTGTTCTATTTTTGTTTTTATTCTTTGTGCCAAGTGTTCTTTTGTAAGAGGAAATTATAAGAAGTATCTTCACCTTCAGAAGGTGTTCAAGAAGAATAAAATATAATGATTTTCTAAGAGTGACTCTCTGAAGAATCATAAATCGTGGAGTAGAAGTGATGGATCCAACCCATAAAGGTTTCCATCTTAACATTGTTCTTTATCTTGTTTGTGCTTTATTTTTTGTATATTGCTTCTTTTGGCTAGGTACTAATCATAACTATAGACAAACAAGCGATATGCTATTCAACCTCCCCTTCTCTAGCCTCATCTATCAATCCAACAATTTCTTACTACAACCACAATAGACAACCCCCTCCCTTCTTCACCTCCTTTCATCATATTTGAATTGACGATCTCAATCTTAGATCTTGACTCATAAATTATTTTTTATGTCCTCTAGGGTGATGCTTATTTAAACTTACCATTGTCAATACTAATCCAACTTGAGTGACCTGGGTATTGACTGTACTGGTTTTCAAGACAATAATATTGGGTTTACACAAATATTTTTAATATAAAACATGATTATCATTTAGTTCATGATTATGTCTTTGCTTTGTGAGAAGTTGGGTGAATTTGCTATATACAACCTCCACGGATCTCACAGTTATACAGTGTCAACAAGAAATATTTCAATTAATCAATTTTCTTTTTCCTTACAATTCCTTTAGTCGTCCACTCACACTTGCCTTATTAAGTTCTTTATGTTAGCCATGCACTTTCAATTGTCACCTCCTCGTCTCCATTTGAACTTGTAGCTCATGTTATTTGACAATGACATGGAGTTTGAGGATGCAGTCGGGGACATTGATATAACTCAAACCCTACATGTGTTCATTGTTGTCGCATCAACAACCAAGTTGATCATTGATTGGACCATGATAGGTCACTATGTAAACTAGTACCACATCATAATCCTTTGACTCTTCTCAAATGTCCAGGATAGTTGCTATCAATTCATTCAAATATGACTAGTTTCAAGCATTAGACTGTTTCTACCTTCATTTTTGGTATTACTCCCATGACAAAATCCAAGGCTCCTAGCATGTCTTCTCATATGACTATTGTATCTTCTAATAAGGCAAATATTTGGAATTGTGTTTACTCTTCTTATACGATTGATACTTTTCACTCATATTACATGATTCCATTGCTAACCGTTCTTACATTCCTATCAAAGGACAAAGTTCTTTGCATACACTTAAATTGTTCTAAGATAAAGTTGTGTTTATTTTTTTGTCTTCCACACATTGTATATTTGAGGATCTGTGCAAATGAAGACAACAAGTGATGGTGGTCGTTAATCTAATAGAGTTTACTACCTAGGCATTCAACCTTTCTCTAGTGCTCTTACTACCACTAGTATCACTCCTTATCTGTGTCATTGTCATTTAACGAGTTTGTCACTTCTTCATTGACCAAGTTCTAGTGTGGTGGATGCGAACTTAGCAAGCATCATAATATGTTGTTTCCTTCTAGTAGTTATAACTATAATTCTTCTCCACTTAATCTAGTTCACTCTAGTATTTGGGTTCCAATCCTTACAAAAAACTATGCATGTTTTCATCATTTTGTAACCTTTATTGATAACTATTCTTCTAGAACATATGTTTAATTATTGAAAATTTGTTTATAAATCATTGATGCATTTAAAAATTTTAGTTCTCAAATGAAGGCCCAATCGTCTAATTTTATCAAAATTCTATGCATTGATAATCACTTAAGCCCATAAAGTTTGTCTTTGCTCGTTTCATTACTTCAGAAATATCATCCAACAAAACACCTATTCTTTTATCTTTGAGTAGAATTGTGTTTCCTAATGCAAAAACGACAGTCAATTTGCACACACACATACTATGATGTTTCATATGCGTGTATACACTAAACAATAATATGGAAATGTGTTCTCATCTCACACTTTCACATTTTTTCTTTTGTATTCATGGTAACACTTCATTCTTATGTCTTTATCTTCACGAATCAACTTTTCCTTACCATTTAGAGTTTTTGGTGTCTATACTTTTCTCATACTCTTAGACCTGAATATGACAAAGTCCCAAACCAATCACTATATCTTGTTTGAGTACTCTCATTTGTGAAAAGGATGTATTTCCTATGATCCCACATCACTTTATGACAATTCTATGTCATTGTCAAATTTCATAGACCATCCTCTAATGTCAATACTTCTTCCTCCATGTGACATTGACTTATCTATTGTTCCCAAGGAATATAGCTTCCACTATGCACCATATTATCAATTTTCGGTCTAAAAAGTTAAGCCCATCCTTTCATGGGTTTGTCTTGTCTTTATAAACTATGAGGATCCCCAAGTTGCACTTGGAGATTCCTACCATAAACAAACAACAATCAAGGAGTTCTAAGCCATATAATCACAAGGAATATGAGAACTTGTTCTTCCACCTCGTGGAGTGCAATTAATTATTTTTTTTTTCAATCAGTATTTACAATTAAATGTCTTCTTTATGGCCTGTTCACTATATACGAGGTAAGATTGACCAACAAAAGGATGCACTCAAATATATGGTGTGGATTACTTTGGGGCATTGCTTATCGAAATCAGTTTAAGATTTTTTTGCCCTAATAATAAATTGAAATCAATAGTATTTTAGATAGAGGCCAAAAATGCTTTCTGTAGCAATTTATTAAAGTTCTTGTTATTAAGTAATCTCCACATTATTTTGCTTAGGAGGATACTGGGATATGATGTCTATAGTTTCAATCAATGTCCATGGAGGTGTGATAAATTTTGCTAAGAACTCGGTCTTAAGTGTAGTGAAATAGATCATAGATTGCAATTTCTTTCCATGCGAGCTAGCATGGGTGAAACATTCATTCCACATGGGAGCCGACACATGAAACAACTCGATACTGTGACACCAATGTCGCTGCACTAATTGAAGATACAACAACACACGAGGCTTTGTGAGACCTTGCCAACGTGTAGCAAGTACTCAACGCCTTCTTCTGACAACACTAACATTTCACGAGTTTCTTCTCGAGGCTTTGTTGGAGCTTCACAACTCCTTCCCAATGTGTCCTGAGGTACATGACGTCCTACTCCAACAACGGCGAGGCTTTACGAGGTCTCTTGATGCGGGACGACAAAGCAAACTGACAGACGGTTTACTAACCAACCAAATCGAAGCTGATTTTGGAACTGAATATCTTTTTATTAGTAGTAGTTTTTGAGTTTTTTTGGTCAAACTGATGCAACGGATAACTATCGAATCTGTTGATTCGCGCACGAATATCGGAAGCGACTATCGAAATCGTTGATTCGCCCATGAATACCGGTAGCGACCTTCTAAACCCTGTTGATTTCGCAGAATACCAGGAAATAGACATCCAAAAACTATTCGAAGCTTTGGGGAAGAGAAGAACGGCGTGGCCGAAAATTCTTATTAATCCAAAACTCCTTTACATTAACCCAAATAAACCCTTATATAGACCCAAACTCTTGGACACAAAAAAAGGAAAGAGATCTGACAAAATATTCTTAATAGACCCAAAATCTAGAAAATCCTAAACGGACTCAAAATCCAAAAATACAAAAGATAGAAATTATCAAAAATATCTTAAATACTAAAAATACACTAAATACCAAAAAACTCAAAAACTACTACTAATAAAAAGATATTCGGATCCAAAATAAGCTTCGATTTTGTGTTTGCTTTGTTGTCCCGCATCGAACATCCAAGCATGTGGTTCTTGAATTGAACAGTTTTCTCAACGGTATAAGAGAAAACCTAGGTTCTGATTCCTTATCTTGTTGGTACTTCAGACATCTTTCTCATTGAAGAGTCAAGGGAACCATGGATCCGACACCTCCTCCTATTTACCTTTTGCCTCCAGGCCATAGCACCTTTCCATAGACAGTATTGATCTATAATGGTTGAATATGTAGTGATAAGAAAATCTGGGAGCTTTTCTAGCTAGCCTGAATCTGGGTTTGCAAAATTCTCTGGAGGATGGTCAAGTTAAAAGGAATGGAGTTGCTAGTTTAATTCCTCTAAGAACTACTTGGAATTTGTTTGAATTATGTTGTCTGCCTGGTGGAATTAAGTTGAACTGTTTGAGATTTGTTTGGTTGGGTTGAGATGGTTTAAAAGACGACTAGTTTGCACGTGGTGAATGGGTTAGGAGTGATTTTGGCTACTGGTATTAAGTTGGTTTTGCTATGAAGTAGAGCTAAATGGTTTTTGGAGCTGAATGGGTTGATGTGGATTAAGCTTTGTCAGGGTAGTAGAGGCGGCGTCAGAAATATCCAAGGTGGTGAGAATCTTGTTGCCTTGTGCTCTGTTACAAACTGTAGTTCTTCCTCCATAAACCAGTCCTAAAAGATAGTCCCCCTCTAGGTTGCCTTGACTCGCCTTTTATAGGCCTTAATGCTAGTGTAGTGGGCAATTGCCATGTGCTGAAGGCCCATTGGTGAGTCATCTTCTCTTTATAGTAGTTTTAACTATCAGCTGTGCATTACCTGAACATGTGTCAGACTTTTACTAGCTTAGCTTAGTGCACGTTGATTTATTGTTGTTCCATTGTGAACTATCTCAAATTACACATGTCACTCATCCAAAACATTCCTGATTAATGGGTAATGTTTCCACAATCACCCTTCAATTCCATATTTGACCTTTTGACATATATGTTAACTAAAATCAGGTATATTAATATGTAAATATTAATTTCCTAACATAAAACCTGGTTTTTTGTTAAAATTAATTAATTTTTTCATTATCAGTTCATTAAATTTGCCACATGGGATCAAATAGGGGCTGTTTTGTGATTTTGCAACTGGAGGGGAGACATGGTACCCAAAATCAAAGACTCATATAATTTATCTTTCTAATTTAAAAAATATATTCTACCAAAAATGTGGTGTCCAAAAAAAAGAATTTTTTGAATACCCACACTTTGAATGACTAACGATAATCTGTTAATACAACCTTTTCAGAAGGTTACACATGCATAAATGTGGTAGGATCTGACATGGTTGTTTTCGTCCTAGAATATTTTCTCTTTATGAGTGAAATGGATCTTTATAATGAGATTCTCAAGTTATCCTTATGTAGTCCCTTTTGTTGATATAGATGCATTTGACACTGAACACTTGATTTCCTGTATGGAGAAGTTGAGGCATGGACTTGCAGTTGATGTCCCGAACTATGATTTTATAACTCATAAGAGAAAATTGCCACCAAGAAAGGTATATCAATCATATTACAAGCATGATAAAGTTTGAATTTTTTTCAACAATACACATACTTGTGGTTGGAAAGAACACATTTGGGTATATGATTTCTCTACATGTCAAATTATAAATCTCTTGGAGCTAGACAGTAGAACCTTGATTACTTGGAAAAACAAGTTACTTCTCTTGATTGTAACTGAGAAAATTCTGTGAAGGGCCTGCAGGCTTTAATTTGAAATGTCAATTCTTCTGCTTCTGAATAACAGAAAAGATATTTTCATATCTTCTTAATTTAACCAGTCTGACAATTAAATATTTTGCTTGTATTCAGATCTGCTACATTAGAAAGTGTTAAAAACCACAAACTGTTCCATAGAATGACAGTTTTGTTTTCCTTTGTGTTCCATGCGAAAAGTTACTCTAGTTGAAACATTCTGTGAAATTATTCCTTTGCAGGTAAATCCTTCAGACGTAATAATTTTGGAAGGGATTTTAGCATTCCATGATTCACGTGTTCGTGAAATGATGAATATGAAGATCTTTGTTGATACAGGTTATTTTCTTTCTCCTCTAAGAAGATTATATGCACTGCATTTTCTGTCACAACATCATTTCAAATAGACTCTTCTCTATGACCACACTGTTCTTAGCCATGTGAAATATCTTTCGTGCAGATGCTGATGTACGGTTGGCAAGGAGGATAAGGCGTGATACTGCTGAGAAAGGTAGAGATCTCAAGACAATACTCGATCAGGTTGGACTTTCTATTTATGCTAAACATTCAAGGTTATGAACTGTACTACATTCCGATGTCTGAAAGATTAATTTAGAGAAATAAAATTATATGCTATTGATAAAAGAGAAGAAAAATAATACTCATATATGTAATAGGTCTGTGACATAACACCTTTAAATAAACTATTAGTTCTAGTACAATGTATAACACTCCTACTCTCCCTCAAGTTGGAGGATATATTAAATTGATGTTTAATTTGGTACACAGAATAGGACAGCCCGGTGCATGAAGCTCCCGCAAATGCAGGGTCCCGGCGGCCAATTGTATGCGGTCTTACTTTTTTACAATAGGTTGTTTTCGCGACTCGAACCCGTGTCACATGACACCAATTTTACCGGTGCGCCAAGACTCCCCTTCTTTGTTGCATAGAATAGAAAAGAAAATAAAACTCGAGCACTTACGACAAAGTGGTCTTTGGAAGAGGGAATAAGATATCTTTTTAAGATACAATTTATGGAGAGGGATGAAAGTGTTGTAAATGTTTGAGGTATTTATATTAGGAGGGTTATTAATGTAGCAGGGCTTAGTTCCGTAATAGTATTTTAAAATTAAGGTTATATGCAGAATTCAATAAATCCATTACCTATGTAATGGATATCCCATTAACATGAGCAATATAATATTGTTCCACTTTTCCTCCTTTCTAAATGGTATTAAAGCTCCCTTTCTAAGATTAAGATTTTCCAAGAGGTAACCTCCCCTCATCTTCCATTCTCTCTCCTTTTGACTTGTTCCCAGTGTCCGATGCCTACACTCTTAGTAGGGAAGTCTTAGTTGCATCATGAGAAACTGCTACCTCATGATTGTCGCATGCCTACCACATTCACTTGTGCTCTTGAGTAGCCATCTAATGAGTGGTGAATAGTGCTTCCACGTTTGCTACAGGCACCAACCTACAAAAGCTTGATCGTCAGCATTGGTGAAGGATATCGTGTTGTCGCCATCCATGAAGTATGTTCTACATGGAGATGGCTGATAGAGGAGTGGAGCTCTACTATCTCACCACATTGAATGAGGTGCCAATGTTGCCTGCTCCACTGCCTAATGATATAAATTCCATTTTCTCTTTATAGGCTGACCATTGCTCTTCTGCTCTTTGCATCCTCTTGCAAGCCACGCTACTCAATTTTCCTTTGCATGCAACTTGTTGGTCTCTGTTGTGAGTTCTCAATCCGTGAGACCAGTTTTCTTCCATGGGCCTCCCTTGTCTCAGCCTCTAGAGCACCACAAAAGTTTTGGAGGCACAAACAAAGAGTTCTCGAAGGGGAAGGGTTAGCAGAAAAGGAGGTGAGAATGGTGGGAGAGGGGAGACTAATCATGTCACATTAAATCCATGGTCTCATCTTGGGGATTATCTAAGAATAAAATGCTAGCTAGAGTTTTAACTGCTTCGGTATCATGGATGAGGGGTATAATCATATTATCTTATTTAAAGAAAATGATGAGGCTCATATATATAGTAAATACCACCTAGACTGATTGCCAATGGATTAAATTATTAACTCTAGTATGAAAAATAGCCAATATGGGGACTAAATTATTAACTCTAATGCCCATATATAGCTATTAACTGTTAAATTTACAAAATCAGTTAGAGAGCCAAGTTCCACTACAAAGCTTCTCTTTCCAATTTTATTTTTCAACTGTAAACATACAATAAGGTTGGAACATTACCTGATTATGTTCTTCACTCCCATGGAATATGTCATCCCTGCTTTTTCTCTATCTTAGGAGGATTAAGTTTATCACTTTCCTGTTACTAGATTAATATAACTCAGTTGTCATGAGTTGTTCATGTTTGACATTGCTATCGCATGTTAGTGTCAGATTAGAAGCCTAGTTCCTATATATATATATTCCTTTGACTGGTCATATATTAACCATTGTTGCTATTCTTCACAATTTGTTAATGCAGTACTCAAAATTTGTCAAACCAGCTTTTGATGACTTCATACTCCCAACAAAGAAATATACTGACATCATCATTCCCCGTGGTGGAGACAATCATGTCGCGATTGACTTGATTGTGCAACATATCCATACAAAACTTGGTCAGCATAATCTCTGTAAAATATATCCAAATCTTTCTGTGATCCAGTCAACTTTCCAGGTAATGATTATGAAAACCACTGTTTCTTTTAGGCAGTTGATCATCAAACTGAAGCTCACTTTCTAGGATTTCAACATGTCTGATTTTCAAATACAGCCCTTCTATAATCAGCTAGCCACAAACATTTTGCAGATCCGTGGAATGCATACACTCATACGAGATGCGAAAACAACAACACACGACTTCATATTTTATTCAGATCGACTGATTCGCTTGGTAATTAAACTATTATCCAACCGTAGTGATGTTTTTAGTGATAACTTAATTTTCTTTGCATATTTTGTCGTTATGATAGGTTGTTGAGCATGGCCTAGGTCATCTTCCATTTAAAGAAAAGCAAGTTATAACACCAACAGGTGCTGCTTTCTTCCACTGTCCTGTGTTAGTAAAGCAAATCTGCTAGTATGAATCTCAATGTTCTCATTAATTCATGTAGAATACCAGAGTTTTTAATAATACATTGTATGGACACTTTTTGACCTTGTTGCCTCAGTTTTTGTCATAGAGTGTATTCAGAAACTTGCACCGACAAAAAAACACCCTAAAAATGCAAGTTCAATTTATCTCCACTCATTTGTTGTATTCTTAAGTGAATGAGATCTTCATGCCTAGCTTAGCTTCGTTGCCTGATCACTCACTCATTTGTTGAAGATAAATTGCAGAAGTAATTTGATGTTTCTGTGGAAAAATTGATTTCTCTTTCTCTTCTTTCAGAATGGGAATACACAGTATTATATACAAAATTACAATAGATAAAATAGGAAACTAGGAGAGAGAATAAGAAGTTAACTTATTCCTAAATATAAGATATCTTTCTAATTAAACCCCTTTAATTTAAGGGATTTCTTACTCTGTACGCAGTTTATTTCCTTCTCTATACATAGCCGTTTATAACTCGGCACTCCCCCTCAAGCTGAGGAATAGATATTTTCCATTCCCAGATTGACTATACCTTTATTAACACATCAACCAATTGTAGTTCCGAAGGGACATATGACATATATGCTAATCCTTTCTCCAATTTTTCCTTGATGAAATGTCTATCAATTTCAATACGCTTAGTCCTATCATGTTGAATAGGATTATGAGCAATATTGATAGTTGACTTATTGTCACTATAGAGTTTCATGGGACATTTCCATTTGATTTTCAAATCATCCAGAATAATCTTCAACTAGAGTAGTTCACATAATCCTTGAGCAATGACCCTAAATTCTGATTATGTAGATGATCTGGCCACCACATTTTTGCTTTTTGCTCCTCCATGTCACTAGATTACCACCAAGGAGAGTACATTATCCTATAGTTGATTTTCTATCCACTAGAGAACCTGCATAGTATGCTGTGTAGGCTTCTAAAGTTAGTGTCTCACTTTTCTTGAACAAGATTCCATTTCTCGGAGTGCCTTTCAAGTAATGCAATACCCTGTAAGTAGCTTGAAGGTGAGATTCTTTTGGATCATGCATGAATTGCCTGATTACACTCACAACATATGCTATGTCTGGCTGAGTGTGAGCAAGGTATATGAGTCTACAAACCAACCTTTGATACATCCTTTTGTCAACAACGTTCTTCCTATCTTGTGATTTGGATCCATTGGACTAGAAATCGGTTTACACCCAATCTTCAGTTAATAGATCAGTCACATACTTCTGCTGAGAAATAAAAATTCCTTTGGTAGAGTATGCTACCTCAAAACCAAGGAAGTACTTCAGTTTGCCCAGTTCCTTTATTTCAAACTCCTCCACTAATTTCTGCTTTAGATCATGTTTTTCCTTTTCTTCATTTCCAGTTACAATGATATCATCTACATAGACTAGAAGAGCCATCACCTTCCATGCAGTTGAGTGTTTAATTATAAGATCATGTATTTCCTTCTGTATACATAGCTGTTTACAACTCGACACTCCCCCTCAAGCTGAGGAGTAGATGTTTTCCATTCCCAGCTTGACTCTAAGATTATGAAATCTAGAATTGTTCAGTCCCTTTGTTAACACATCGGCCAACTATAATTCTGAAGGGACATATGACACACTAATCCTTCCTCCAATTTTTCCTTGATGAAATGTCTATCAATTTCAATATGCTTAGTTCCATCATGTTGAATAGGATTATGAGCAATATTGATAACTAACTTATTGTCACAATAGAGTTTCATGGGACATTCCCATTTCAAATCATCCAGAATAATCTTTAACCAGAGTAGTTCATATAATTCTTTAGCAATGACTCTAAATTCTGATTCTGCAGATGATCTTGCCACCACATTTTGCTTCTTGCTCCTCCATGTCACTAGATTACCACTAATATCCGGTAGTTGATCTTCTATCCAAACTTGCATAGTCTACATTTGTGTAAGCTTCTAAAGCTAGCGTCTCATTTCTCTTGAACAAAATTCCCTTTCCCAGAGTACCTTTCAAGTAATGTAATACTCCGTAAGAAGCTTGAAAGTGAGATTCTCTTGGATCATGCATGAATTGGCTGATTACACTCACAACATATGCTATGTCTGACAAGTGTGAGCAAGGTATATGAGTCTACCAACCAACCTCTGATACATCCTTTTGTCGACAGTTGGTTCTTCCTTAGCTTCTCCTATCTTATGATTTGGATCATTGGACTAGAAATCGGCTTATACCCAATCTTCCCTATTTTAGCTAACATATCAGTCACATACTTCTGTTGAGAAATAAAAATTTCTTTGGTAGAGTATGCTACCTCAATACCAAGGAAGTACTTTTGTTTGCCCAATTCCTTTATTTCAAACTCCTCTATCAATTTATGTTTTAGATCATGTTTTTCCTTTTCATCATTTCCAGTTACAATGATATCATCTACATAGACTAGAAGAGCTGTTACCTTCCTTGCTGTTGAGTGCTTAACGAAGAGAGCATGGTCCCCTTGGCTTTGGTTATACCTAGACTTCTTCATGACTTTTGCAAATCTTCCGAACCATGCCCTAGGAGATTGTTTTAGACCATAAAGAGCCTCCCTCAATTTACATACTATGTTACCAATATCCCCTGCAAATCCTGGTGGGATGTTCATGTAAATTTCTTCATCTAAATCTCTATGGAGAAATGCATTCTTCACATCATATTATAGGAGTTGCCGGTTGAAGTGTGCAACCAAAGATAGTAGAACTCTGATAGTATTCATTTGTGCAACTAGAGTAAAGGTCTCCTGATAATCTACCCCATAAGTCTGAGTATATCCTTTTGCCACCAACCTAGCTTTATATCTCTCAAAGGATCCATCTGCTTTGTGTTTTAGTGTGAAAATCTACTTACAATCAACAATGTTCTTCCCCTTTGGTTTATCAACAACCTCCCATGTCTTATTCTTTTATAATGCATCCATTTCCTCCCTCATGACATCTCTCCATTCCCTTTTTGACAATGCCTCAGAAACAGTGTTAAGAACAGTCATGGTACTTAGACTCACAATGTTTTTTTTGTGGGTTGGTGATAGATGTTTAAGATAAACATAGTGAGATAGCTGGTAGAGAGGGTGTTTGATGCATTCTCCGGTACCTTTTCTAACAGCAATGCGAAGGTTAAGGCTATCTGTTAGGTCAATGGATGATTTAGTAGATTGTAAAGATGGGTCAGACCTTACCGTGATTCCAGTATCATGGTCAGAGGTTCTTGGACTTGTATCACTTCTAGAGCAACCTTTCTCCTTGAATACACTTGAGGAATCCTTGGAGTATCACGAGGGACACCGGATGGAAAGGAAGATGGGGTGACCCGGTATGGATTTGAGTAGGAGGAAGATCATGAGCGTTAATGGGTTCAAATGACTTACAATTGCTATCTTTTGTCATTGAAATCTCCCCTTGAGGATAGGACTTGGAGAAGAACGGGGTATGTTCAAAGAAGGTAACATCGATCGAGGTGTAAAACTTTTGAGATGAAGGGTGGTAACACTTGTACTCTTTTTGAGTGGATGAGTATTCAAGGAAGACACATTTGACGTTAAGTCTATTTGTGGTTCAAAAATGAGGATAGAAATTGTTGAGAAGTTGCATGAGACTCTTGTTGTCTAAGACACGTGAGAGAAGTCTGTTTATCATGTATGTGACATTAAGGATAACCTCTCTCCAATAGGATTTAGGGACATTGTTGTGGAAGAGAATGACCCGAGTAGTGTTAAGTAAATGTCCATTTTTCCTTTCTGCTATTCCATTCCGTTGGGGTGTATAAACACAAAACGAGTCATAAATAATCCCCTGGGATTGGAAATAGAGGGACAAGATTTGGTTGAAGTAATCTCTAGCCTTGTCGGTCCTAAAGCTTTTGATTTTCACTCCAAATTGATTTTGTATCATTTTGTGGAAATTAGGAATAACAATGCTCACATCAGATTTTTGTTTGAGGAGAAACAACCATGTAACCCGAGTGCAATCATCAATTAAGGAGACAAACCATCGAGCCCTTGAAACATTGGGAATATTAGAAGGACCCCATATGTTACTATGAATCAAATGAAAGGGAGTAGAACTTTTATTGCTAATGGGAAAGGGTACACGAGAATGTTTTGCCAATTCACAAACATCACACTAAAACTCAGAAACATCCAATCTTTGAAAAAAATGAGGAAACATGACTTTTAAAACCCTAAAAGAGTGATACGTTTGTGATACAACTTATTGGAAGAATTGTGAAAAGACAAAGACAAATTATTCCTAATCTTCTTAGTGGATTCAAGGTAGTAAAGAACGCTATGTTCCTTAGCAAGTCCAATCCTTCTCCCCGAGTTCTGATCCTGAAAACACGATAAGAAGGGGAAAAGATGGCATGACAGTGAAATTCAATAGTTAATTTTTGAATGGAAACAAGGCTGGCAGACGATTTTGGTACATGGAGGATGCTTTTAAGGATAAGGCTAGGGGTAAGGTGAACATCTCCAAAACCAGCAACAATAGCTAAAAATCCATTGGCTATTGCAGTTTTTCTTTACTTGGGATGGGTTTATAAGTGTGAAAAAATTGGGAATTGGGAGTCATGTCGTATATGGCACTAGAGTCTATTATCCATGAGTTATCAAAGAAACTGTTTGAGGTATTCATGCAAAAAGGGAGTAAGGGGATACCTGAGAGGGTCAAAGAGCATGTGTCAGATGGTTTATCAAGAGAACCCAACAATCCTCGAAGTTTCTCATTTCTACACTGTTGAATCTGCCTAGGATTGGGCTGTCTTCAATATGTGATTGCTCCATCAGGTGTGCCTGAGGTCTATGCTGCCCCACACGACTTGCCCATTCTCGGCTTGGTGGTTTACCAAGTAGTTTCCAACATGTCTCTTTAGTGTGGTGCAGTTTCTTACCTAGTTGCACCAAAGATGGGCTTTATTATCTTTAACCGGAGGCAAACCACCTTTATATTTCTCATGCAAATTAGTTTTGGCAGCGAGGGTTGACCAACCATGGGTTGGGGCTCAAGCATCACACTTCGTCAACTTTCCTCAGCCTAGAGTAGAGAGATCGTCTCTACTAGGGACGGTATGCAGTCTTTGCCAATGATTTAGATTTGGACCTGATCAAATTCAGAATTTAAGCCAGCCAAAAAATCATATACACGATCCTTTTCAATAAATTTTTTCAAAACAGCAGCATCTGCAGCACATTTCATCTCAATTACTTGATAGTAATCTAGTTCTTGTCACAAATTTTGCAAAACAGTGGGCATATTCGGTGATTGTTTTATCTCCTTGCTTAGTAGCACCCGCTTTGACTTTGAGTTCATAAACTTGGGCAGCGTTACGGGCTTTTGAGTAAGGTAATGCAATCCCAAATTTCGTTAGTAGTAGTGAGAAACATACATGTATCACTTGATGGATGGTTCCATGGAATCCCATAACCAAGACATAATCATAGAGTCTTCTTCATCCCATGCTTCAAAGGCTAGATCAGTCGTGGCAGGTCTCGTCCTGAGAATATGGCTAAGTTTCCCTTTGCCCTTGAGGTAAGTACGGACAACCTGAAACCATTTCAGGTAGTTCTTCCCATTGAGTCTATTGGAGGTCCGAATATTTTGCAAATCGTCCTCAGCCAATAGATTGGCTAGGATTGTTGGAAATGATTGTTTGAGAATTGACCATGATGAAGAAAGGCAGGAGCGGAAAAAAAGAGAAATAGCAATGAAGGCTAGGGCTCTGATATCATGTGGAAAAATTGATTTCTCTTTCTCTTAATGGGACTATGCAGTAGTATATATAAAATTGCAATAGATAAAATAGGAAACTAGGAGAGAGAATAGGAAACTAACTTATTCCTAAATAGAAGATATTTTTCTAACTAAACCCCCTTATTTCCTTCTTTGTACATAGCTATTTACAACTCGACAGTTTCTTTCAAACAATCAACTTTATATGTTGCAAATCAAAATACATAGCGAGGTAGTTAGTAGGAGAGTGCAACAAGAGAATTATCCAAAATTGGTCATTAGATATCGTTATACTTAGGATCTTTGTGTTAATCCCCATAACATAATAATATATATAAATAGATGGGACTACCGAGGACAATTAACCTAATCTTCCTCTGGTACATGCTTTTAGAAAACAAATCCTAATCAACTATCTTTCTCCCACTTGGAATCCTTGTTATAGCTGCATGAACAAGGGCAACGAGCATAAGAGCTTGATTATCACAATAAAACTTCAATAGCTTAGGAGTACATTACAACTTAGTCATCAATCATTTATGTTGGATTAGCTTACATATCACGTTAGTCAGAGCTCTTTTTTGTGTCTCTGTGCTAACCTTAGTCACTATAGTTTTCTTCTTATGCTTCCAAGATATCAAATTGTTCCTTAAAGGACACAATAATTCGATATGAATTGCTTATGGGAGAACATGCCTAGACAATATCTATATATCTTACAATTTGAAGATGGACATAGTCATAATATAACTCTTTTTTGGAGCATTCTTTATGCATTGCATAATTCTTAAAGCTACCTTCTAATGATCATGACATTGATTCTAAGGATTTTGACTAATCACACTCATAGAAAATGAGATATGTGGTTTGGTGATAGTAAGGTTGTTTAATTTTTCAATCGTTTTAGATATTTTTTTAGATTAGATAATAACTTTTTTTTGTCTTAGAATCGATTTGAGATTTGGATCCATGAATATTTACATACTTAGCTTTCTACTTTTAGGATGCTTGCCTCCTAAACATACGAAACACATTTTATTTAGATAAGGAAAAATTGTATAACATATATCAAAATGTACAAAATAAGGTTTTAGGAGCTATTCACGTCCGATGAAGTATATTAGATTTGAATAGACACCTAAAGACCTATATACATGCATACATGGATTTGTACACTCCTGTATATCCTCTCACCAAAGAAACTACAATTACAAGCTCTCCATACATAATGGATCATGAAAAATAGTTGGACATCTCGTAACGCATGTGAAGTCAATCTCTGATCCTTCGCCATAACTCCGCGGGGCACCTGAAAAATAGGTGCTCCTGTGTGTCCATCACCTAACCACAAAAAGTGTATTGTCTGTCTTCCAGATAATCCTATCGATCTCTAGTGGGGAGTCGACTATGTGCCAGCATCCAGAAAGTAACTGCATGACTGAGCTGTAAGTAAGCTCTCCACACTGTTCGGGCCCACCTTCTTAGGACTAGGCTGCCTAAAAAAGTCATAAACACGAGCCACCCCATCATCCTGTACAAACCAATCTGTCAGTCGCCGACTAGCAGCCTCTGGTGACCCGACAGTCGCTAATATGAGATCCCGTATCTGCAGTAGTCTCTTAATCAGAGGAGAATCTGAATTAATTGTTTGCCATACCCAAATGTCGATGTGACTCAAGTATGATGTACCCACTTGATCCAGGGTGCGTTCTCCTTCTCCTGTATGTGCTATAATACTTTGCTAAGAGAGCTAGATTCCAATCTTGCAAATCCTGAAATCCCAATCAGCCTTCGTCCTTCGGTCTGCACATATCTACGTATGATACAGGAGGATGCTTGGACGTCCACATGAAAGACCTGCATATACTGTAAATGCAATCAATGATGCCTTGAGGTAAAGGCAGAATGGATAATCAGAAGCACTCAACGCCCTAAAGTACTGATGTGATAAGCCGTGCCTTGCTAGCGTAAGATAATGTGTTTTGTGGCTAGGCGTTGATTCGATGGATCAGGGAGTCTAAAGGGGTGTAATCTGATATCCGAAGATGCGCTGCAGCTAGCGGAATTCTCAGATATCGTAAAGGCATGGTACCCTCCGGAATGCCATTTATGGAGAGAAGCCTATGGCGCGTCGTGTCATCAACTCCTGCCAGATAGATGCTTGGCTTCAGGCGATTAACGTAAAGTCCTCCCCAAAGTCTTGCAAGCATGTGGTTAGGGTCCCAACGGATGTAGCATTTCCTTTGCTAAAAAATAGCAAGTCATTCGCATATGCCAGGTGGGCTAATCTGAGGTGGGCACACTATGGATGATAGCCAAAATCCGGCTGGGATGTGCGCTGCTACAGCTGCTTGCCAGAGATCTCAATACATATACTAAATAGATAAGGCAATAGTGGGTCACCTTGTTGTAGCCCCCTAGTTCCTTGAAAATGTCCAAAAGATCCACCATTGATAGCCAATGAGAAAGAGGTAGTGGTAACATACTCCATAATCCATCCAATAAAATGCTCTGGGAAGTTCAATCCAAGGAGAGTCTCGAGTAGAAATGCTCAATGCACCGAGTCGAAAGCCTTTTATAGGTCGATCTTTATAATGCAGCGCGGTGAGATGCGCTTGCGACTATATTTCTTGAAAAGCTCTTGTGCTAAGTGAATATTATTAGTAATAAGTCTACCTTGCACAAAAGCAGCCTGAGATCGGTGGAGAAGGTGATTCAAGATGTCAAAAAGTCGTCCTACCAATATCTTATAGATAACTTTATAGAACACTGTACAACAGGAAATGAGGCGATAATCAATCACCTTACTAGCGTGAACTGACTTAGGGACGAGAGCTATAAGTATATGATTCCATTGGCGAAGTAGTCTTCCATGATGAAAGAATTCTATGATGGCAGCAATAAAATCTGCACTTACTATATCCCATGTATGCTTGAAGAACTTCTACCCATAATCATCCGAACCAGGTGCCCGTCAATCCCCAACGTTGTGAAACATATTTTTGTTGATATGAGTGTCTCTACCTGATCGTTGCGCCTAGGAAATACTATAGATTACTCACCCTTTATTTTGGAAGTGTTGATAAAGGTATAATGTCAAGTTTATGATTCCTAATAAAACACTTATAATCTTGTGCACTTTTGATCATTCTAAATTGAGAAAGTTGAATTTATATTCCTAAGAGACTGTTTCACGCTGACTTTATAAAAATATGTTATAGGAGATTGCTTCAATTTATACAAAGAATTTTTAGTTTACACATAATGCTAAACTCCCTCTAACAAGTTTAGGAGGTTTCACTTTGTATACTTAATTTGTAAGCTTACAATGATAAAAACATTCTTGAAGTTTAGTTGATAAAATGACCATTGGAGTGTTGCTACAAAGGTGAGGAAAAGTCAAGTTGAAGCAATCTTAGTCCTAGTAGCACTTTATAAGCCTTGATCCATGATTTATTTAAGGTATATCTCTTCAATAAACACCCACTTACAAACAATTGAGATTTAACCTAGAAGATATTGGCCTTTTGTTGTTGGCTTGTAGTAGCTGAGGCTCTACTGCTAATTTCTTTATAAGGGAAGATGGTAAAACAGAGAGTATCTCTACCATAGTTTAAAATTTCGTATTATGCCGGGCGAAACGGGCGAAACGGGCGAAATTTGTCATTCCACTCGCCGTCCGACACTGGCACCGACACCGACACCGTGGGCCTCCGCGACCCTGCCTTCGCTACCTCCCACAAGATCGCAGAGGCCGCGATGACCTCCGATGGGGTTGCAGTCTCGCAATCCCGCGAGTGCGAGATTAAACTAAAATTTAAACTTAGGTTTAATAATTAAACTTAGGTTTAATAATTAAACTTATATTAATAATTTCAATCAACTCTTAGCTATAATAGGGATAATCTAAACAGATTTAATTAAACCCTAATAAAATTATCCTATTAATTTAATATATATATATTATTTATTTTATTTTCAAAAATATATAATAAATTATTTATTTATTTATTTTTCATATAGGAGCGCTCCGATCTCGTATATATATAGATTGTTTTTTTTATTTTTAATTAATATATATTATATTTAAAAAGTACCGAAACCATATCGGCATGGCATGATACGGTACCGAGATCGTATCGTTCCGGTTATAATCCAAAACTCCGATATGCTCGAGATTTTAAACCATGATCTCTACTACAAACTCATAAATATATAGTGTAGTTAATAAAGGAGTAGACTCAAAAAAGTCACTCTAAGTCCTCATAATTAGGGTGATGGAAAGTTATGATTGATGAGATAGATGCTCTATACTCGATAACTAATTCCTTTTCTTTTAGAAAAGTCCATCATGGGTTGCAAACAATTTTTCTTAGCTATGTGTTCGCTAAATACTACTATGATCCACTTAAAGCTTACATGGTGGTCGATGGTTATACTTAAATTTATGGTGTTACCTAGCTTCATATCTTCTATCTAGTGGCAAGTTCCTTTTAGTCCACCTTTTTCTTTCTCTAGTTGCAATTTTTTAGTGCCTCTTCTATCATCTTGACATTAAAAATATCTTCCTTGATAATACTCTTTCGGAGGAATTCTATATGGAGCAGCCCTTGAAATTTGTTGCTCAAATGAAGATTGGTTTGGTGCGTAAAGTGAAGAAGTTTTTGTACAAATTAAAATAATATCCAAGAGCTTATTTTGATAAATTCATCTACTCTATAGTGCTGCTGAATAGGAGAATTATAGTTCATTTAGTGTTCTGCCTCAATAGTTTCAGAATAAGGACTTGGTTAACCTCAATACTTTATAGGTATAAAAGTTTCGTACTTGAAGAATGTATTTTTATCTCTTAATATAAGTACATACTGGATACCTCAAGCAGGCTCATATGCTAGCGACTAAACTTATACATATTTCCATAGATCCTACTATAACAGGTGAGCCCCACAAACTAATCCAAAGAAATATTCAAGGCAAGTAGAAAAACTGAATTATGTCATAGCCACATGACATCTCGTTTATTTAATGCGATCAACCACTTTTTAGAGAATTTGTGTCATGACTATTGTATAACGATTATGAGGATCCTATGCTTCCTGAGGGTGCTTCAGGGAAAGATATCTTCTTTTATGATGGAGGTCATCTCCAGATCAGTATGATACTATGATTGAACAGGTTCCCCTATATATAATCTACATTTAGCTATTGCATTCTCTTAGGAGGTAACCTTATTTCTCATAAGGGTAGGAAGAAAGTAGTGGTGGCAAAGTTAAGTGCAGAGGTAGAATATAGGGCTATGACTCTAATTACATGTAAGCTCATTTGGCCTAAGCATTTGATGGCTGAGGCAGGATGCATGCTTATAGAACCATTGAATCTTTATTGTGACAAACTATTATACATATGGACTTGAATCCTATTTTTTGATGGCAGGATAAATATATAGAGATCAGTTAGTTGCCACTTCATTAGAGAGAGTTGAATTTCATGAGATTATCACCTTTTCAGTTAGTTCTAATAATCATTTAGTTGATTTGCTGACCAAATCTCTAATAGTGCGTAGGGTTGAATAGATTTATATTAAGCTAAGAGTTTATAATATATTTGAAGCAACTTAAGGGAGAGTTGAGAGAGAGTGTTATATATTAATTTGGACCATGCATAAATATCTAAGATCTAGGGGTCATTTGTAATATTCTTCTTCCATAATTAAATCTGTATATGCATATGAAGAGGGAGACTCTGAAATTAAGAAAAGACATGTCATTTTATCAATGCATCAATTAAGAAAAAAACATGCAAAAGCATTTTTGTGGATTCTTCTAAGGAAAGAGGATCAAACATATTTCCGTAATTGACATGATTCACAAGATTTTGAAGAATATTCAAACAATGGATTATCTTTTGAATTTGAATGACCCAACTGACTATATATTTGGGTGGAGATGATTTGACCATACTATAGGGGCATAGTACGCTGGCAGAATCTTCAAACTCAGGCCCTACGCTAATCACCTTTTCGTCCCTGAATCCTAAATCCTGAATGGAAATAACATTGCCAGAAAATGTTATTGGTTATAAAAAATGTTATTGAACAATTTAATGATTGGTGAGATAATTACATTAATAAATTGAAAGGTTCACTGTGTAAGACATGGAGAAAAGTGTAACAAAAATCTACTCGATGCCTTTTACTACTAGGTGTCCTATTGGCAACATATGATATTGATTCAATGTTAGGAAAGGAACCAATGTTACTTGAATCTAAGATCCAAGAAGATGATTCAGAGGTATGTGTCAAGTAGTAGAATCATCACCATAAAGCCATAAAAGTATTAGGTTTATAGGAGGCATTTGTTGGGACCTTGAATTTGATGAAAGTAGTACTTAATGGACAATAATGGTGGAGCTAGAACTGGATTTCTTCCATCTTGTGAAGGTGGTTCATATTAAGTCATATGAGCAATATTTTGGTGAGGGACAATGAAAATCCATGTAACTCATTGACATATGTAAAAGTTTTCCACAATAGGGTTACTTGGGTCTTCCTTGTCCCTCTCCACAATCTCCACGTTCTCATTGATGACCTTCTCCACCTCCATGAAACCCTTTGACTATTGTTGAATCATAAGACTAAGAGCAGAGTGATCCAACATAGATTTAGAGGGTACCGGTAAAAGCATGTAACAAACTTATGTAATTTTCAGGACGAAGGTGATGAATGCTCCTCAAAGATTTGAATCTTCACTAATTCAAGTTGAGGGCACACACTTTGAAGAAATATGATGGTGAATAGCTTGTCAATGCGATCACACATAACTCGAACGTTCGATGAGACCTAAAGCAAGTCTTTTAATTCTGTAGCGAATGTCTGAAATTCTTCAATGGAAGTAGTTCTTTGTGTTAAATAGGCGCAACTAGATATATCCAATCACTTCATAAACATTAGAGATATGATTGGTGTAGAGATCTTCTGCTTGTAACCATGTATTGCAGCATGAGAAGGAATGTTGAATGATGTTCATAAGATTAGGATCAATAGCATATCAAAGGAGGGCTAAAAATTGAGCATCAACCCTTTCTCGAAGAGGCTCTATCTCATTTATTCTAAACATGGTTTGAAATATGATACCATCCTAGGTGATATGGTTGAAATATTGTTTCAATAAATTCCCGAAACTTGATACTACTCAACATATGAATCTATTGTGTTAATCATGTCAATGAATATCAATAAGTAGAGCATATTATGCCAACATTCAACAACCAAACATGCTACTACATGTTTAAACCTGAATTGAACTAATATTTGTTATTTTTTTATCTTATGTTCGTACGACACACTATCAAAATTATAGCATTTTAAACAAGATGCAAAGTCCGAAGCTAGGCATGTAGCTATCTTTTCTTATTTTTCTTTTTCTTTATCTCCTTCCTCTTTACACTTCCCATTTGCCACTAACACCATATGCTAAAATGTCAGCATAGTATCAAAATACCATATTTGAGTCAAACATTGAAAGGTTGACATAGCTCGAATTTTGAACCTTATTCTAAGTGTTCTAGTCAAACAGTGAGTCCAATTCTTTCTTTTGCTATAAATTGCATGATGCATTTCTACAGCTTTGCAATCTACAGGGTCTGTTTATACAGGTGTAGAGTTCTGTAAAAGATTATGTGGCATCTCCATCATCAGAAGGTATTGCTTCTCTTTCTAAAATAAATTCTACGATAAATGAACAAAATAACAAACTTCTGAAGAATTTATGATGAAGATATCAAATTTTGTCTTATTGAAGAAATTGGAAAAAGATTGCCTAGACAAACTTGATTTGTTTTTATGTATACCATACAGATTCTTCTATTTTCTTCGTGCTAATAGTACTAGGAACAATCTTTAACTCCTTACTCTATAAGGAAAATTCAGTGAACCAAACTTGAGAAGATTTTATGATGAAGATATCAAATTGTCTTTTACTAAACAAGTAATTGAAAAAAGATTGCCTATGCCAAACTTGAGTTTTTTTAATCACATACTGATTCTTCTACTTTTTTGCATGTTCATAGTACTAAGCAGCAATTGTCACACTCCAAGTGGATCTCCATGACCAAAGACATGACATAAAGCTCACGATGATGATGAACGAAAACATCCATACAACTAAAATATATAGCTTGCAAGATTTAAACAAATAAGTACTACCATAATTGTCAAAGAGAAAGAGATAATATATTTCTTCACACAATAATCCTCGTACATGTAGGTATTTATATACATAAAGAGGGAAAGAGGATCCTATAATTAAGATAATCTAAATCAATCATAATCCCTACAATCAAGGAATCTTCGGAAGTATTCAACACTCCCCCTCAAGCTGGAGCATATATGTCAATCATATTCAGCTTGTCACAAAGTTCTAAGAATCGATTTCCTCCTAATGTTTTAGTGAAGACATCGGCAACTTGGTTGGATGATGATGTGAATGGAGTGACAATTTTTTGGCTCATTACACACTCGTGAATAAAGTGACAGTCAATCTCAATGTGCTTAGTCCTCTTATGAAAAACTGGGTTACTTGCAATGTGAATAGCTACTTGGTTATCACAGTACATTGGCAGTGGTTCATTGTAGGTGAATCCTAATTCTTCAAGCAAATTCTTCAGCCATAACATCTCAGTTACAGTGTGAGCCATGACTCTATACTCAGCTTTGGCAGTCGACCTAGCAACAACAGTTTGTTTCATACTTCGCCATGTTACTAGATTTCTCCCTACATAAGTGCAATACCTAGAAGTGGATCGTCTGTCAGTCTTAGATCCAGCATAGTCGACATCAGAATAAGCTTCGATCTTTAGGTGTCTGTTTCTCTTAAATGACAAACCTTTTCCTGGAGATTTCTTAATGTACTTAAGAATCCTGACAGGGACATCCCAGTAAACTTGCTTCGGTTTATCCATAAAACGACTGACTATTCCAACGGCAAAGGAGATGTCAGGTCTTGTTACTTTTAAGTAAATGAGTTTCCCAACAAGCCTTCTATATTTTGCCTTATCCTCAAGGAACTCTCCAGTATCATCCCAAGCACTTGAATTGATATCCATAGGCGTACCAATCGGCTTCGTTCCAAGCATCCGGTTTCTTTGAGTAAATCTACAGCATACTTCCGTTGGCATAATGAAACTCCAGATTTGTTGTGAGCAATTTCAATTCCCAAGAAATACTTAGGATGTCCCATATCCCTCGTCACAAAGTGTTGTTGCAAATACTTCTTAGTTTCGTCTATCCCATATATATCATCGTCGGATATTAGGATATCATCGACATAAACAATAAGATTGATAATCTCATTCGTGCTCTGTCGTACAAACACAGAATGATTTGATTTGCACTATTTGAAGCCAATAAGAATGATAATCCCATTCGTGCTCTGTCGTACAAACATAGAATGATTCGATTTGCACTATTCGAAGCCAACAATACTGATTATATTACTAAATTTATCAAACCAGGCTCTGGGGTTTTGTTTAAGATCATAAATAGCCTTTTTAAGTCTGCAAACCATAGTAACTCTCTCTCCTTGAGCAACATACCTCGGAGGTTGCTCCATAAAAAGGGTCTCGTGCAAATCGCCATAAAGGAAAATATTCTTCACATCTAGCTGATACATTGACCAAGATTTATTGACAGCCAAGGAGAACATAACTCTAATAGAATTTAGGCGAGAGAGGACATCTCAAAGTAATCAACACCATAAGTCTGTATAAATTCTTTGGCCACCAGACGAGCTTTGTATCGATCAATAGTACTGCCAGCTTTAAATTTTAGAGTAAATATCCAACAACAGGCAACAATATCAATATAAGGTGGTGTAGCCACCAACTCCCAAGTACCATGAGAGATAAGGACAAATATTTCCTCATTCATTGCATTTCGCCAAGCCGAGTGTTGATAAGCCTCAGAGTAGGAAGTTGAAACTTCTGTAGATATAGAGAAACAACAAAAGCATGGAACGCAAGACCAAGGTAATCAAACGAGATATGATTAGACAAAGGATAGGTAGTGCAAGACCGAATACCTTTACGAAGAGCCAGATCAATATCGGAGGGGCGAAGAGCATCAGGAGCTGCAGGAAGAGGAGGTGAGGAAGGGTGGGGAGGCGATGGCGAGAAAGGTAGGCTTTTTGGCCTCGAGGACGTGGAGTTGGAGGTACTGGCCCGGGGCGATGAAGGATGCGGAGAGATTGGGGGCGTTGGAGACGTCCATAGCGATGTGGAACAGGGAGGAGTACGTGTCCGTGGGGGCAACGAGGTTGAGTGGCGTCGGGGTCCAAGTCGCGGCTGTTGGATCGTTGGAGACGAGAGAGAGAGGGGGAATGAATCTCGTTCGAAAATCTTTTCTTCTATTCGTAAATCAAAGTTGCAGCGGAAAATGATAAAAAGAATACGCAATTCCCTTTACTTGGTTCGGAGCCCAGCCAACTCCTACTCCAAGAACCCATGACCCTTCAGATCATATCGATGGGTTAATTCACTAATATAGTTCTTCCAAGGAAGCAAGATAGTACAAGTATGCAGATTACAAGTAATATGCAAGTATGAAATTAATATACCGACAATTAAAGATTAAACTTCGGCTATAAAATACGAAAAATTTAAATTTAAGCCTTAAAAATAAGAAATAAATTAGTGAAAAAAATTTGAGAGTCTTAGAAATTTTCGGGGATTAATTCGAGAACATATGAATTAATTTGGATTAAGTATAAATTGAAATGGGATTTGATTAATCAAAACCTAAGTTAGTTTAATTAAACCCTAGGTTTAAAATTATAAATAGGAGTTACTGTGCGATTTCTCATCACTTGACATTTGTCGAGCTCCTTCTCTTCGTTCGATATCTTCTTCCCCTAAACCAATTGCCAAGCACTGCTTTCCCTCTGATCACGCCGATCTTCAGCCGCCGGCCACCGGGAACAGTAGAGCGTTCCTTGATTCCGGGTTGTCCCTCCGATCTTCTCTCTTCCCCCCTGATTCTCACTGCCACTCCTCTACTTTGGCTAATGATTGAGATCGGGAGTCGTCTCCAGTCAACCGCGATCCCAATCGAGGTCACACAGTCAAGTTAGGTCACGAATTTAAGCTATTTTGTTTGGGTCAGTTGGTTTTTCGGAATGGCCGAGCGTCGATCATCAAGGATGGGGCTGATCGACACTATTTAGGTAAAACTCATCATGTTCTGTGCTTTGGATTTGGTGTTTATGGATTGTATACTTGTAGATGAATTGGGGTTAGCTTTGATTTGGTGATTTGCGTTCTGTTTCTGCTCGGGACAGCAAGGAGGTGAGGAGGGATTCACTCTGGTGTGTGCTGTTTCGGCCAAATTCTCTCTGCCACGGTAAGATCTAGGTTAGGTTGATGGTAGAATTTGTCCTTTATTGGCTGTGATAACTGATCAGTAGCATTGGTTGATGTTTTTGTTGTTGTCCAAAGATTATTGTCAATTGCCGCTGATCACTGTCTGATCTGGGTCAGATATCTCCACAGAAAGTAGTTAAACAACTGTGAATTTCAATTTAATAGGGATAAGTTGGTTTGTTTATAGTTTATAATGTGTTTAATTGTTCTGCTACCATTAGTAGTTTAGATTGTGGTAATATTATGATTTGATTATAGTTTTGTCTTGTATGATGGGGGAATTAGTGTAATAACATTAAGATGTTTAGTTTCACATTATTGGATTGGAAAATGCATTTGGTTATGGTGATTTGGTATAAATTGTGTCCTGTTATTGGATATATTGCGTAGATGTTATTTCCGGCCGGATTAAATCTATTATGACTCTAAATTGGTTGATAAGAATGGATTGATTAACCTAATTATGAGGTGGAGTAGTTTTACTTTGTAGTTAGTAAGTGATGATGGTTTTAAGATCATGTTAGCTTAGTATCAAATGTCACCATTTGATAATTTGAATTTTTAGTGAATTAATCGGAATTTACTTAGAAAACCTAATTCTGAAACTAGAGATTTAAAAACTACAAAACAATTGGATTCTAACTCTAATAAAGATTAATAATTGTTAGATGTGGGAATTTCGGATTTGAGACTTTTTTTATAAGAATTAAATGATGAACTTAGTTAGTTGAGTTCACACTGGAGTTTAAAATTATCTAAATAACCAAAAAAAAATCATTATGCCAAATTTATTGTGAATAATTGAGGATTTGGTTTTCTTGATTGGACTTAGTATCAATTTGGCTAAATGATCCTCGTATGTGTGGATATAAAATTAAGTTAGTAATTTAGGGATGATATGGGAATCTTGGCATTTATGTCAGGGACTTCGGTTTGCACTTATCGGGAGGCATTGGATCAAGCATTATTGATAGAGTTGATTCAACAACATGTGTCTAGAGAAAAAGAAAAGGATAAATAGATGTCTCAGAATATGCCCCCGAATAAAAAGCATCAGTATTCTGGACAGAAACGACAAAACAAGAATCAGGGCTCTCAAGCTACTTCTGGAGGGTTTTCACGTACACAGCGGGCTGATCAGTTGTCAGCAGGGTCTTCCTGACCCTCCCAACAGAGTAAGAGAGATGATTTGCCTAGATGTTATTAGTGTGGATCCGAGAGTCATATCAAACCAGATTATCCGTTGGATCATGCTGTGTTATTACTGCAAACATCCAGGGTATTTGAGTCGAGATTGCACCCTAAGGGTGCAATTAGAGACTACTGAGGTAGCCTTGCAGAGGGGTCGCTCTACACAGACTCGATCGTAGAGAGGGTCTCAAAAGACTCAGAATCTTCCACGGCAACCGCGTGTGGTACCTCCATCGACGCAAGTATATTTTATCCAGGGTCATGATCACACAGCGATGCCTACTACTGTACAACCCTCTGCAGTCATTCCAGGTTATCTGGCATATCCAGCACAACAGTATGTACCACCTCCACCATGGCCTTATACACTACCTCAGTCTCAGTAGTCTGCTACGACTTCTACGATTCAGCCTTTACCTGTGTCAGACAGGCCGCCATTGAACCCGGAGGTTGGACAAGTTTATGCAGTTACTAGAGAGAGGGTATGACAGGCCAAGGGATTGGTCTTTCAGGGTATTATTTCAGTTTACTCTATTATTGCTGAATTATTGATAGATATTGGTAGTTCACATTCGTTTATATCTCGTATATTTTTGGGTAAGATACATATGCTCCCTACATTCAGATTGTATAGTTTGGCTATATCTCTACCGTCTGGAGAGGTACTAACCATCAATCAGGAAGTCAAGGGATGTCCCTTAGACTTCGGTAGTCATTCACTGGTAGTGGATCTTCAGGTGCTTGATATGACTAAGTTTGACGTCATTTTAGGCATGGATTGGTTGACTGCTCATTGTGCTATAGTTGATTGTCGATCTAGGGTTGTCACATTTTGACCTACGGATCAACCCATTTGGGAGTTCGTTGGAACTAGAGATGACCGAATTTCTATTATTTTGACACTACAAGCGTAGAGATTATTATTCCAGGGTTGTCAGAGATACTTATTATCGATGATAAAAGATGAGGAAGAAGGTATCTCACCACTCTCGGATGTTCCTGTTGTTCGAGAATTTCTGGACGTATTTCCGGAAGAACTGTCTGGCTTGCCCCCAAAGAGGCAAGTGGAATTCATGATTGAATTGATTCCTGGTACATCACCGGTATCAAAGGCTCCATACAGAATGACACCAAAGGAATAGGAAGAACTTAAAATACAGCTAAAAGAGTTGTTGGATAGAGGATTTATCCGCCCTAGTGTTTCCCCTTGGGGAGCTCTTGTGCTCTTTGTTAAGAAGAAGAACGGATCACTTAGATTATGTATTGACTACCGGGAACTGAATATGATAACTATCAAGAACAAATATCCTCTACCATGAATAGAAGATTTATTTAATCAGTTAAAGGACACATGTGTATACTCTAAGATTGATTTGCACTCTAGCTATCATTAACTTAGAGTAAGAGATGTAGACATATAGAAGACAATGTTTCAGACACTATAAGTTTCTGGTAATGCCATTTGGGCTTATCAATGCTCCAGTGATGTTCATGGACTTGATGAACAGGGTATTCTTGGAGTATTTGGATCCATTTGTCATAGTCTTTATTGAAGATATTCTGATATATTCTTGGTTAGAGATGGAGCATGAGCAATATCTCCGCATAGTTTTGGAGACGCTTCTTCGAGAACACCTTTATGCGAAGTTTAGCAAATGCGCATTTTGGCTGTCTTCAGTGGGTTTTCTCGAACATGTTGTCTCTAGTAGAGGGATATTCGTAGATCCTTCGAAGATAGAGGTCATTATCGGTTGGGAACAACCGAAGATGATCCAGGAGGTTCGTAGCTTTTTGGGGTTGGCTGGATATTACCAGAGATTTGTGGAG
>JBBUKS010000055.1:5081499-5107757 GCA_038050645.1 Hedychium gardnerianum | reverse complement strand
CACCATCTAAGAAGAGATGACTATTAGTGTTTCTCTTAGTGGGCTCTAAAGTTGGGTTGGGCTTTAAGGTCCGAAACAAATTTCAGACTTAAGATTAAACCCATACTATTTTAGTTAAACTAAAATAAATCAATCTCCAAATCAACATGTTCTTTGTATGTGACACAATATGTTCTTGTAACATTGGCAGTGTTTCTAAAACTATTTCAGATACACAAGCAATGAGTGACATCTAGCAATGCATCATCGCTACCCAAGTGACGAGAATGTCAAGATCCGACCTAACCTATCCGTGTCTATTATCTTGTATAACTCAATCCTTCTATCCTCGATATCTAGATTGATTGATCAGGCATAGACCGTGTCATCCTCTTATCAATCTTTATGTTTCTTTATCCCTAAGTACACTCATCCAAATAAACTCAATATCTCATATTGACTTATTTGAGCATGATCATGCATTCTAGTAGTCTTACTTAATCAAGGAGCTCACATATATCACTTTAGTCATATAGAAGGGATAAATCCCATCTACATTACTCACATCCCTCCGCATAACTTATTACATACCTAGTGATCGACTTTATAGTCCACCTTATTACATGTGACATTTGCCGATACTAAAGTACACAACTCCTTATGTAGGAAACCGTAGTGATTTCAGGTCTAAGGACTATTTATACTAATAGTCACTGTGAGAATATTTATGACACTCATATAACGATCCATGAAACATTCTCATGGTGGGTTAATTCAGTACATATTCACTAATATATACTCATGTGTCAACTTGATATCTTATATCCATGACTTATGAGATTAAGTCATCAACTGACCAACATGCTAGTCTCAATGCATTAATATTGCTCTTATATATTAATGCTTGACTAGGAATAGTTAAGAATAGTGTTCTATATATATCTACAGCCTCCCACTATCAATTCAATCAATTGATATGCTGTAGACTAGAATCTGCTACTTTAGGACATTATTATATTTATTCATTTGACACTGATATGAAGTAAATATAGTAACCATAAACTTTGCATTTTTTTAATGAAATATGATACAAAAGTTCAATCATCTCATAATTGACTCTTAGGGCTAATACTAATAGATGAGACTTATATGAAGGTTTAAATGCTAAACTTGAATCTTGGCGGAAGACACTACAAGTTAATGGTTTTAGATTTAGCAGAGGAAAAACAGAATATATATGAACTTTAAGTTTAGTAGTAATAGACATAGCAAAACAATTGTTAAGATAAGAGATGACGCGTTAACTGTAATTGAAAGTTTTAACCATCTAGAATCTTTTTTGTTAAAGGAGGAAGGGGTTGATATAAATGTTTTACATAGAATACAAGAAGGATGGTTGAAGAGGAGGAGAGTATCAGGTGTTCAATGTGATTGTAAGGTACTTCTAAGGTTAAAGGAAAGTTTTACGAAACAGTGGTTAGACTTATTATATTATGTGGAGCTGAACATTAATTAGGCTATGAAGCGAACACACGAGCAGAAGATGAGAGTTACAGAGATGAGGATATTAAGGTGGATGTGCGGACATACAAAGATGAACATGATAAGAAATGAGAATATTTAAGAGAAAGTCGGGTTTCATCTATTGAGGAAAAACTTCGAAAGACGCATTTAAGATGATATGAACATGTACTTAGGCGATTAATAAATGATCCAGTTAGGCGATGTGAGATCGTGACAAATATGCACATTAATCGAGGAAGAGGGAGACCAAATAAGACTTGCTTAGTAACGATAAAACAACATAAAATTCATTTAAATATACATGATGATATAGTAGGTTATCGGGTCCTATATCGTAGGAGGATCAATAAAGCCGACCCCACTTAGTGGTATAAATGTTTCGTTGTTATTGTTTCTTCTTGTGACAATGTGCATGACAATTTGACTATCACAATATATCATTGTAGGTTTAGTGGGAGCATTATCTAACCTATTCATTCATTATTTATGGCACATCAGCTCATGTGAGTGTCATAGCCTTATATTTTGCCTTTCCATTTGCTATCACCTCTAATGTTTGCCTTTTGTTTTCAAAGATATCATTTTCCTTTTATAGAGGATATAATATCGAAATGCCTATATGTAAGGTAACCTATCTAGTTTGCTTTGATTTTCTCTATAATCACATGATTGCTCTATCAGATCCAAGAGGGTTTTGCCTGGGGCATTCTTCAGTTCCTTGAGTTGTCTTCTAGTGGTTTTGGCATAGAGACTTGGGAAATTTGCTGCTCACGGTTAACAAATAAGATGTGGTATTTTGTATCATAATTTAATTTGCTAATCAATATCACTTCCCTAGGTTGTTGACTTTGAGTGGTATAGCTTGGAACATGAACTGGGAAATCTACTAGAGTGAATTTGGGCCTCTTCATCCTTAAGTTTAAACTTTATAATCGTGGGAGGATGGTGTGTTTATGTTTGCTGTAAGAGTTTTGTATTTGTTGTTATGAGAGCGCTTCTAAAGAGTCTCAATTGACAAGATGGAAATATCTTGGGGTTCTAAGTCTTCCTAAAAAAAAGATTATGGAGGTGATCCATAGTGAGAATGAAAAAGGGGCTTTCGCCTTTAATGTTATGATGCTTAGCTATTGTGATAAAGTTGCCATGGTTTATATCTTGATTGGTTGGTGAGAAAAATTACCCTTGAACTGCATCTTTCTTTCTTGCTTTGTGCAATCGAGCCTTGCACCAAATTTAAATCCTCGAATTGGTTCCCACACACTTCTAGGTGTAATAAGCCTTTTGATTGGACCCAAGATTCTTTTAAATATGGTTGAAATCTTGTACTGCAATGGATGAAATGAATCATTTCAATAAATTACCTAAACTCGATACTAAGCACACAGAATGTCTCGTGTTGTCTTGTCAATTATGTTGATGAGTATTGTTCATATCAATATACTAAAACACTGATAGTGTTGTTATTTTATAACTTGTTTTCATATAAGCTTATTCCAATGGAAAACAAAGTTTGAACCTTAGCATTTGACTGTATAGTTGTCTATTTTTTTCTTTTTTATCTTCATCTCCTTTCTTTCACCTCAAATTCTTCATTGACATTATACATCGGCACAATACCAAAATAGTATTGTTCCAATAAATATCAAAATTTTAGTATGGCTTGAGATTTCAAACCTTGCTTTTAAGGTCCCCAAAGTCGTAGGCCTGCCTAGATTTTTTTCTTTCATTAAGTGTGACCCACACTTAAGAGAGAGGGAAAAGTTATTGTGACAGGTGTGCCAATTTTGTGTCACGTGGGCTGCTTTATCAGGGTGTAGTGCATTCTGGGAAAGGGTAAAGGGGAGTTTTCCCGTACCTTCCCTGACATAGTAGGTAATGGTTTCTCTCTGAGTGGAGGCGCTGATCCTGGATTGTTCTCACGGTTGGAGTGGTAGAAGATGCAAAGCAGTTAAGGAAAAAATGCGTTGGTGCTAGCTGAGTGGTTCTGCAGGATGGATTTTCCACACGTGCACAGGGGTGAGGAAGGATTTACTGTATAGAGGGCTTCTCTGCAAATGATGCTGACAGTGAGCAATGCCTACTGATGATGGTGTTTACGTTTGGCTTTTGCAGGAATGGCAAATTTACAAGCCAGGGAGATTGCACATGCTTGCAGTGGCTGCAAGTTGTGGCAGGACTGGCTGTTGGGAATCCAAATTTGCACAAAAGAGGAGGGTGGTTTGTATGGTTGCAAGGAAGGAGGTCCTTAGGAGGAGATTATGGTTCTGGTGTCCCCTGCTATGCAGGCTGTGAGGATGAGGTTGCTTGGTTTGCAGAGAGCATTGGTTGTTTGTTGGAGAGGACCATGTAGGATTAGGGTGCAGGTGGATTCGACGAATGGGTGATTAAAGCCTAATAGACCTGGTTTTGTCTCACGAGATGATTGTAGGCGGAAAGGTGGTGGCTGCCATTGATGGAGGATCATAGATTTTCCCTAGAGGGAAATTCAGAGTTACAATTATTGCAGGAGTCTAATGCTCTGCTTAATCTGGAGGAGGAAAAGGGGTCAAGTGTAGAAAGGGATCAACAGTGGAAAAGAAAAGGTAGGCAAAAGAGATAGAGAAAAAGAAGAAAAAAAAGAAAGGGAACAACATAGCCTGGCGATACCCTGCAAGCTTGCCGCCATAGCCTGGCCACGAGCTCGATAGCTGTGAGGTGGCTTGTTTTGGCTGTGAGCTTGTGGCAACCTGGTTTGGCCGCCAGACCCACAAGTTCGTGGTAGCTATGTCATGACTGTGGGCTCAGCTACTGTGAGCAGACAGCGGCTTGGCCTGACAGCAAGATCATGTGCCAGGTTGCGGCCAGACATGTTTGCTGCAAGCACGTGGCCAGGCGCTGGGTGCAACCTTTCAGGCATTTTATTTTTTGATTTGGGACCGGAGGATGGAAAGTTTGTGCGAATGAAAAAAGGATTAAAATGGATCTGCAGAAGGATTTAGAATTCGTCCTTTTTTACATCAAATAAACAAGGGAAAATTTCTCGACTCCTGTGCAATCCTTCCTTTCCTGTGTCTGTACTTAGAGATAAAAGGTGCATAAGGGAAGCAAAATGAAAGGGATGAAGGGAGGCCATGGGTTTGTTGCAGACCCTCACTATTGGTGAACAACAGCTGCCTCAGGGGAAAAGTGTGGAAGGAAGCTCCTGCTAGTTGCTGGTTTGTTGGAGGTGGTGCTCCGGTGATCCAGGGCAATTAAAGATGAAAGAGAGAGAACAAGGAAGGGGTGGGGTGGGGAGGAGGAAGAGGTGAGTATCTGTTGTCTAGGGTTTTCCATTGTTTATGCTGGTGTGATCATTGAGGGAAGAAGGCTGGAAGATTAGATGTCTGGGTTGAGGAAAAGGCAAAGATGGTGGTTACTCGTGGTCAGAAAAGACACAAAAAATGAGTCAGACAATGGGGAGGATTAGCAGTGGTCGAAGGGAAGAACATTGAATTTAACTTGACACCAATTGGTGCAACACTAGGAACTAACAATCTCATAGAATAAATTTATGGAGACCATTTTGCTAAACTGAAGATTCCCGAAACAAAGGGGTTGGATTCCCTTTTATGGCCTAGTTATGGTTCAATCTTTGAGAATTATATCTAATTCTACAAACTTAGAAAACAGATAAAAAATTCCTAAAATAACTAATGCACCTATTCTGTAAATAACTTATTTCTTTAAGTAATAATGAAACACACCAATATATTATGACTTCATTAAAATAAGTCTTACAATCCAAAGAAGTTGCCTTCGTAAATTAAAACTTTCAAATTTTAATTTTGTTAATTTAAACGACATCAGTAGCCAAGGTTTAAAATCTCGACCCGTGTCGAGGTTTCGGACCTGGACCGGAACCGTATAATCTTGACCCGTGTCAAGGTTTCGGTCCTGGACCGGAACCGTAATAATCTTGACCCGTGTCAAGGTTTCGGTCGTGGACCGGAACGATATGGTTTCGGTATTGTATCGTGCCGGTATGATTTCAATATTTTTAAATATAAAATATATAAACTAAAAATAACAAATAATCTAAATATTTAAAAAAATTAAAATTAAAATCTAAAATATATATTAAATTAATAGGATAATTTTATTAAGATTTAATTAAAGTTATTTAAATTATCCCAACTATAGCTGAGAGATTATTAATGCAAGTTTTTAAAATTAAACTGTTCTTCACTGTCACTGTTTTTCTTCCGCTATGATCCGTGTCGCTAGCGAACGTGAGGCTTGCGCGTTGCATCCGCGGTGGCTTCGAGGCCCGCGCGTGGCCTCAGCGGTGGCCGCGAGGCCATAGCGTGTCCTTTGTGGCGGCCGTGAGGCCCTCGTGTGACCTCCGCGGCGGCCGCGAGGCCCTCACGTGGCCTCCGCGGCGGCCGCGAGGCCCTCGCGAGGCCTCCGTGGCGGCCGTGAGGCCTTTGCGAGGCACGCACACCTCCGCAGCCGTGGTACATCAGGTGTGCCGGTGCCGATTTCGGTTGGCAAGCGGAACGATATTTTTCGCCGGTACCGGGTGATACGGAACGGTATTTTAAACCTTATCAGTAGCTCCCTCTACCTAAGATTGAAATTTCAACATTAGTGTCCATTCCTTGTGCTAAATGTGAGATAATCTGGCTGTATTTGCAGAAAAGGAGAACTTATGTCTTTATGGACTTCCAAACGAGACCTGGGAAGTTACCTTGCCTGCTGAAGAAGTACCTCCAGAACTTCCTGAGCCAGCTTTAGGAATTAACTTTGCAAGAGATGGTATGGAAGGGAAAGATTGGCTTGCTTTAGTTGCAGTCCATAGTGATGCATGGCTGCTTGCTGTTGCCTTCTATTTTGGAGCCCGATTTGGATTTGATAAGGAATCTAGGTAAGTCAATCTTAGCTTGAAACTCCATAAACATATTAGAAAATCAGGAACATCATCTACACATTCAATTGTTCATGTTTGCATTAATCAATCTAGTCCTTTTGAAAAGTTATAAAGTAGTAATGCTTTATTATTAAATGTTGTGATATTGTTGTATGAGTTATTATTATTATATGTAACATTATTGCTTTATTATAATAACAGATATACTTCAACATCTCATGGTTTGGGCCATGCACTGTAATTGCAAAGACATTCAACATTAAACTGGATATTCAATTGACTACATAAAATAAAAATGAATTCTGGGCATCAAAATAGGGTGTTCTTGGACATCAAAACTGGATATGATTATGGACTATTAATAGAATGACATTCTTGGACATCAGGGGTAGTAGATCCATCCCAATTCTTGGATATCAAACAGGGTATTCTTGGACATCGAAACTGGACAGGGCTGTAGACTAAATATAATACAATGACACTCTTGGACATTAGGATAGTAAATTAACCTTCAAATTTCTTGTTGCTTACCCTGAAATCCTCTAGTTCCTCACTTTCCAACTTCTTGTTTTTGAGGAAGGACAAACACTTATTGTGTTCAATGGAGGGATTCCTATGGGAGAGTGACTGGCGATAGGTTTCATTATTCAACTTGTAGGATCTTGAAGGCCATGCTTATATACTCCTAATGTTGGGTGGATGGTTATTGGTACTTTACCTTCCTGTTGGATTACAATGCAATTGTGTCCAATGACCAATTTTTAAGGTTATTAACACATTATTATGTTTGGGAGGGAATACTTCTTCCTCAACCAACAACAAAATTGCTCTGAGTTTACATACAGTATAATCTATTTCAGGAAATACATAAACATTTAACCATTTAATAATAGTGCAAATAGGAAAAAAATCTATTTAAATTAAATTTGTAATTGATTTTTAGGGTTTATTCGGAAATAGCTTCTTGTAAAGTAGGATAAGACTGCGTACAATAAACCTTTTCCTGGGACCCCCACTGCCCTTTTTTTTTACTAAAAATAGCCTCTTGGGGGGAGTTTCGTGCACCAACTGATTTTTAATTGATTTTTAGTAATTATCATATTTTACATGCTAGGAGTTTGATCACTTTTGATTTAGTACATGCTAGGAGTTTGATCACTTTTGATTTAGAAGTAATATTTTAATTTGAGAGTAGTTTAATTAGGAATATCTTTGCCAATCAATTAGTCATACTTATTTTCTAGTTTGGTTGAAGTTGAGGTCATAAAAGAATTCTCATATGTATTTTTAAGCTTTTGATCAATAAAATGTTCTTTTGATTCTTTGTGTGAAATTTGTCCTCTATGTGACTTTTTTTCTATGAGATATTTTCTTTGCTTCATAATTTGTCCTAAGTTTTTATATGATTTGAGAACTCAATTTTAGTGCTCGATCTTCAATCCTTATCAAAGTGTTCTTGTATGGCATTAATAGTATCAAAGTGTTTTTGCTGCATCAATTGATATCAGTGCGTTCTTGTGCTGGATCAATTGGTATTAGAATCAAAATCTCGATTCAACATGTAATACTTTATTTCCATCCACTAATTGCCATGCATAGTATTTCATCCATCTGCCACTCCTTTTGTGCCTTATTCGTCTCCATCATTTTTAATCATCAAATTATTCCATCGCCTACCACTTCTATATATTGTCAATCGATACACAACCATCCCATTCACCTCTTTTGTCTTTTGTGTACTACCACCACAAGATCTTTCTTCTAGAACCATCACCTTTATTCTTTCTTCCTTTGAGACAAATTAATTCCACCCCTTCTTCGATTTCCACCACAAATTATCATTGTTGTTTCCTCACCCACTCAACCTCACCTTTGTCATTGCCTTGCAAGTCTGGTTGGTGAGCTACCACCCCACCCTGCCTCCACCATAGTTGGTGGACCCATGTCGCCTCTTGTGCAGATGACAAAAATCATGCTTCGCAGTAAAGCCTCTCCTTCGCTTCCCCGAATTCTCAAAGCTTGCTCCATAAAATCACAACATTGTTGTTGATTCTACCTCGTGTAAATCAAGCCGCTTTGCCACCGGCCTTCGCTATCAAACCACACCACAAGACTAACTGCTATTCCAATGCTCTTCTTCGCCGTATCTACCATCTCACTGCCATCTATTTTGACACCTTAGCATCCCAGCTGCCAGTGTCATTCCCCTCCACTTTGGCAGGTCGACCTAGCTAGAGGTCTCACTCTATGCTACTGATTGAAGAGAGGCTCCATTGTGAGCAATTGTCAGTCATCCAAGCTCGGCTTGTAGAAGCCCTTGCTGCTAATTGCTGATGTCCTTAATGCCCTCTGATCGACAATGTCCTTTCCACAAGCAATAGTGCTGCCCACGCGTGTCTCAGCCAACGCCACCTCCATCACCAAGGTGGTCCTCGACTTGCTAATGGCTCAATCTACACCCGCTGTCCCTAAGTTTGTTGTTGTTTCCTGCACCAATCTGACCTTCAAGTGATGCCTCTATAGCAATTTAGGAGATCCTGACTTCCACCTTCTGATCTTGATCTGATGATTATATCAAAATTTGACATTTTGCAGATTACTCTATGCTACTGATTGAAGAGAGGCTCCATTGTGAGCAATTGTCAGAGGAAGTTGTCTGATTACCCCTGCCACCTTAAAAAAAAATCAATTAATGTTTACTAGGAAAATAACTTATTGTACAGGATTAAAACAAAACAATAGATATTAGAAAAAAGAGGAAGTTGTCTATTAGAAAGGGATGTAATGGATTTAAGTACAAGGCTTTGATCCAATCCTTTAATTTTGTTAAATTTACCACCTCTTTTTTTTTAAAAAAACTATTTTGTTTACTTAGTTATTAATTTTTTTTTTCACATTATTTAATTTACCACAATTTTCTACATGCCATTATGTATTATTTATAGAAACACAAGAAGTACCATCTAGAAGTTTATTATTTAGTTTAATCGTCATACATCAAAAGGAAAAAAAAACATATACACATTTTATTTTTTTTTACCTTTATTTTTACTCTTTATATATTATATTTTAATTTTTAATTAGTCATATTACTTTACTTTATAAGCATCATTACTTGTAATTTCTTATAAATGATATAATGAGAGAAAACACCATAACTATCACCAAAGATAGATCCCGTTATCCTATGGAATACAAGCTTACTTTTATGAGAATTAGAATTGACGTTTCTAATTATTTTATATTACTCTTTATACACTTCTAGATCTTGTATCCATGTGCTCTCATTCATGATTTTAATATGCTCTTTGTAGAGAAAATTTAAACCACTTGTCTAGAAATTATGATTAATATAGGCTTAAGCATGACAATTTTAGTTTTAATGCATAATGAGACCATAATGCAATTCTTGGATTGGGTAGATGTGATCAAAAACAATTTAATTTATAACCACTGAACGAGTATGTTTTGCCAACAACTAACTGGTAGGAGCCACTTGAGAATTTTCGTAATGTATTGAAAACCACTATTAGATGATAGACATGGAACCATCACACATTGCATGAAATGAAAAAAGGTTAATGAAAAAATATATCGAGTTTGCATGACTAATGAGTTTGTAAATCCAAAACAATTTTCTTTAAGTGAAATAAAGTAAAAAATGACATTTAAAAGTCTTTTTGAACTTGTAATCAAAGAACATTAATTGAAAAAAGTTGAGCTTAGAAAGAGGATATCTTCTTATTTAATTGTAGAAGTTTTCTCTAATATTTTAGGAAAGCCCATTGTAAACCCTTTAGAAGAGCCTTCTAATAACACCTCAAATAATCTCCTTGTTGATATAGTTTTAGAAACTTTTTATTTATATTTCGAGGATAATTGACTTGATATTGATCATACAAATCACAACTCATTTATGTTATTTAGAGAGGCCAAGTAGGTAACTAAATAGAATAAACATCATGAATTAAGAATGGAAGACATTGGCTTAAAAAATGACAAATCAAGTAACGCTATCCTTGTAATGGTTTCTTTCATAGTTATTTATGACTTTAATGCTTGTCGACCCACTAAGTTTCCTTATTTACTTCTATCTACCAAATTTAGCATTTCAATTTCATCAACTGATTTCAGGTACAAAATTATACCAAGTAATGATTAGTATAAGGTGTTTAGTGTTACAGTAATTTCTATTCGTAAATTTCAATTTTTTTTATGACATCTACCTTAGAAGAATAATATCCTTTATATCTAATTTAATTGGTCATATTGCGATAAAAATAATTTTAATACTTGCTTATTTAATTCGCTAATTTATTTAAACATCATTTAATTTTTAAATTTAAGGATATGCGAATTTATTGTGTGAATTTTGAGCCCTTTTGTCATAGGTCATACTGCAAATCCATCATTACCCATACCATTTCCATGCCTTGTGATTTCAATGAAGACGTGAACAACATCTTCATCACCTGATAAACTAAGGCATTTTCTTATTCACTAAATAAGTATTTTTCAAAGAAAACTAAGTCAAAACAAGAGAGGAGAGAAGAGAGAAGAAGAGTGAATTGGATTAATTTCTTACTCATTAGAATGAGCATCTTTATAATGAAAATATTATACTCATCAAATTCAAGACTGGATAGTGTTACTTCTATTCCTTATTCAATGGAAAGGATGTCCTATGCCTTAAGTAGAGATGTTGACAACTTGAGTGGAGTTAAGTTCTTCCCAGAGGAAGAATGATGGAAAAAGAAAAAGAGTTAATTTGAATTTGAAAATGTAGTTAATTTTGGTATTTTTTCTATTTTAGGTGTTAGAAGTTTGATAATTTTTAATTTGGTAAAATATTTTTTGATTTGGTAGTAATTTGATTAGGAATAAGTTTCTTAATTAGTATATTTCTTTTCTAGTTTGGGTAAAGTTGAATCTATAAAAGATATATCATATCTATGTATTTTTAAGCTATCAATTTTATTTGTGAGATTTCTCCTCTGTATGTGAATAATTTTTCTATGTGATATAGCTATTTCCGTCTCTACATCAATTTCATCTTTCTATGTGATTTGTGGGCTCAAGTTTAGTTTTGCTTCTATTGGCATCAGTGTTCCTATGTTGCATTAATTGGAATCAAAGCGTTCGTGTGCTGCATCAATTGGTATAAGAGTGCTTTTGTGCTGCATCAAATGTAGGCTTATATAACTTAATTTTCTATTTATCAACACCATAGCTGACTTAGATTCTTAAATGCATTCCATTTGGTATTTGGTTTCTACCGTTGCTAGTTAAATTTCATAGTTGAGTTGCTATGATAAAACTATTTTAGATCTCTATTAGTGTCTTATATATTGGTAGTTAGCAATTGACACTTTTGTTGGCTGAGGTGGTAAAGCAAATTATGAATTTAATTTTATGTCTTTAGGCTTGTAAGAATTTATTTGATAAGCTCTCCTCTTTAAGGAGAATAAGTTTTTAAAGAAAGTATCCAAGTTGGTAATTCTCTTATTTAGAATTATATGAAATTTTTAGTACAAGTTTAATTTAATTTGGTTCATTTTTCAGTTTATAATTTGGTTTGTTTCCTTCAAGTTCGTCCTTTTAGATTTATAAGATTATTTCTTTCCTTGACAATTGTATTTGTGTTAAAATCATCAAATCCTCTAATGTTAATAATCTTTTGCATTATAATATATATATATTTCGTTCTCTCTGTTTATTTCTTTGTGAAATTATTGATCCTTTTTTCACATTAAGTCGTAATATATCTTTATGCGAGTTTTGATTTTCTTTCATGTATTAACTAAGCATTAGAGTTGTATAAGTTCTCTTCGCATTCGAACTAAATTAATTTGCTATCAGGTCGAATTGCTAATTCAATATTGAATATTTCTTCTTCCCTAAACCTCCCACAGCCTCTATAAGTTTACAAGTTCACCACCTCCTTGCCTTCATTGCCCCTCTCTGTAGTGTACTCTTGCCTCTCCATGATCTCAACAAACCAAATACTGCCCTTGGCACACCATGCTTTCCTCCAAAAACCCAATCTATCTTCTTCCTCTAATGAGCCATGAATCACTCATAGTTTGAAATCTTGTGCCGTGCCAAGTGAAATAGAAATGTATTGTTATAGTAAATTACTAAAACTCGATACCACTTAGCATAGACAATGTCTCCTTCCTATGTTTCATCTCCTTTTTCGTTCAATCTCTAATTCATCACCTGCACCATGCATGGAAATGTTGACACGTTATCAAAATTGTTTCATTCCAGTTAAAAATTGAAGCTTCGGCATGACTCGAGATTTTGAACCTTGGAACCGCCATACAACCTTTGCCCCTCCACCGTTCTAGCCGTCGTCAATGATCTGTTTCATCATCAACTGTTTATCACACTCGCCATCCTAGAACTATTTGCTTAACACCATTGCATCCACACTGCACCTCATGTCCTAAGCAAACACTATGAAATCCAATAACCTAGGCACCAAATGTCTACAAGTTTTATCCGTCTACAAGAGTTTGATGGCAGCAATTGCCACTACTTATGAGTACTTTTAAGCATTGGAGGATTTATCTACACAACCGTAATGTCTTGCTATTTTACTGTCTCTAGTCAATCAATTCCTCATCTTGTCTACTCACTTCCTCTGCTAGCCACGTCATAACCTATTCATCGGACATTTCATTAGCCCCCACCTATGCCAGTTATTAGTCACCTTCAGCACCATCCATTTAATGACCTTGTATCCTCGATTGAGACCCCCCGGGCTTGGTGTGATGGTAAGCGGACGAATGAATTTCCCAAGCAACGAGGGTTCGATTCCCATGCAACGCAAATAAATGTCTACAGCGCTTGAACCACTCGTGGTGCTGGGGCGTCCCCGTGGCCCATTTACACTTTTCGAATTTTCCCGATGAGCAGTGAAAAAATTTTGTAGGGTCGAGCCGGCCACCTCTAGATAAATGAAAAGTAGATATACCTAGATATTTTTTTTTGTTTATATCTTAGATTGGGGACGTCATTGATAATTAATTAAGAAAAAAAGGAGGCAATAACATTATTTTTTAAAAAAAAAGAGAAATGATTAAGTGGACGTTACTCCCTTTGAATTCAGTGTGATAAAATTGGATTTAGTCTAAGTGTATTTGCAAAATGAAACCTAAAAGGTCAATTATAAAAATGAATTATGGATAAGAATTTGAGGCTTATTAAAAGGCTGATTTGATCTAATATCTAATAAGAAATTGATTGCAAATTACAAAGAAGATTTGATCTAATATCTAATAAGAAATTGATTGCAAATTACAAAGAAGAAAGAAACACTAACGGCAACTACACCAATTGATTGAGATTTGACTATTATGGCAATTTATAATGAATCAACTCGCAACGTTTTAGTATAATTCTATAAAGAAAATTAATTTTATTTATTTAGTTGGTTAATTTATTATTATTATTTTTTTACATTCTATTAGTTTACTTATAAAACTTCTTCATATTATCATATCTTATTGATTATTTTTTTTTTTCACATAATTTCTTTACTTTTGCCTACTTGAACTATTATGCATCATATTTTAGTGCATAATGTAAACCCATCATTCAAAAACAAAATTCTATTATGATTTAGTTTGTCACATTACTTTACAAGTATCATTTTAGTTTTGCATAATAAGAGGAAACAAAACTAAATACACGAGTGATTGTATATTTTAAGAGTGAAGATTATAGAACAAACTATATTCATTTGGAGGGTAAGCTTAGAATCATGAAAATTATATTTGATCATCCAAATAATTTTACTGAATATCATCTTTTATATACAAATAATTACATGGGTAATTGGCTAAGCATAAATAGGAAATTATTTTGATTGATACAAAATGAGCCCTATTGTACATGCATGCATTACATGCTAAAATTAAACTCATATGAGCTGCCTAGAAGAATTGACACAAAACTCAAATCTACTATAAAATAGGAATAATATCTATCATGCAAAAGCCCAAGATGAAAAGAAAACTAATGGAAAAATATATTTCACTGTACTTTAAGGATCAACTATATAATAAATTGATAAACATAAAACATTCCTTTTTAAATGTGCTAATGTAAAATATAGAGGCCGTGGACATTGAAAAATGCCCAAGCGAATCCATTATCAATTTATTAATCGATTTAGACTGAAAATTCATAAAGTTAATTTCATTTGTCTTCTTCAATATAGGAAGCCTATCATGTTTGAAAGAATGGGTTACATGGTAGGTAAAAGGTGAATATTGCTTGCCATATAAAATTTCACAGACCAGTAATATATGAGCTCAAGTTAAAGGAAAAAAATATCCAAAAGTAAAACTAGATTTTAAGACAATACCTAAGGTCTTTCATTTAAATTTAAAGAATCTTTGAGTGATTGATAGAACTTAACTCTAAATGTGTCTTGTGGCAATTTAAAAAATATGCCACAAACCTTAACATAAACAATGTTGTAGTCTCACCTAGTAATCCTTTTATCTAAATGACTTGATTTAGAAAACTTCCATGATGATTTGAACTTAGAAGAATCCCTGATGGCATGACCTTAGATGAACATCTTATTGATTTGCCCTCTTCAAAGAATGTTCAGTAGGCTACTAGTTATAACTTCAAATTGATCTTAAATAAAACCCCTAATAACTTAATTCTAAAAGATTCTTTTGTATTGGTATATGTTCTCGTAGTTATTGTGACTATAGAGTTTATTAACCTTGAAAGGACTTCATATTCATCTGTAATACTGATGTTCTTGTAGCAAATTATTCTCTTGTATTTTTGTCCTTGAATTGTGTCTTATAACTACTTAGAGGACTTCATATTCAATTAATTCGACTTCATTGTGAGGAAAATTAATTTTAATGCATTATTATTAAAATTGCCAAATTATATAACCATTAGTCTAACTTTTCAAATTAAAGGATATGCAAATTTCTAGCACAATTTTGAGTCTGTCATTGTATGTTGACATTGTCACATGTCACACTTCTTCAAGTGCCTGCAGATTCAACTTCAACATTATCATTTCCATGGTCTTACTATCATGGAGATGCAAACATCATTCTCATCTATGATCCATGAGCAATAAAAGCGGAAGAGTATAAAGTCCAAGTCTAAATCTTAGTTGTTTAGGAATTAGAAAAGAAAGTACATTAATTTCTTACTCATTGAAATGAATTTTCAAAGATTAAGAGCATGAAATTGTTATGCTCGCAAGCAAGTTGTAACTGTTGGATTTATCTTTTTAACATCATCAACCTCCTACTTTTTTGTTGTTCATAGTTCTCTTACAGAATAATGATTGTTTTTTTTTTCGCTTGGAACTATAACTACTACAGGAGGCGTCTTTTTAATATGATCAACAACCTCCCTACCATATATGAAGTTGTAACTGGGATTACCAAGAAACAGTCCAAGGAAAAGACCTCAAATAGCAGTAGCAAGAGCAAGTCAAGCTCTAAGATAGTAAATTCTTCTCCTGTCGATTTCATTTTGCTCCTACCTAAATTTTCATGCAAACTTTCAATACGATCATATATATCAGTTAAGACAGGGCGATCAGCTGACCAAGGTGGCAAAGATATCACCTCCAAAAGAAGACGAAGAGAGTGGGACAGATGATGAGGAAGATGAAGAAGAGCATGAGAACACTTTATGTGGTGCATGCGGCGACAACTATGCTCATGATGAGTTCTGGATATGCTGCGACGTATGCGAAAAGTGGTTTCATGGAAAGTGTGTGAAGATCACCCCGGCACGAGCTGAGCAGATAAAACAATACAAGTGCCCAAGTTGCAGTGCCAACAAGAGGACTAGAACTTGAAGCTGCAACTGTCTGCGTGCAATTCCATTGTCATTTTGTGCGTCTTCCAATATATTGTTAATCATTAAACTTGTGATTTTAATTTAGGGCTCCTGCGTTATGTTATCTTTAGCTTCTAGGTCACTTGGTTGCGTTGTAGGGATTTCGATGGAGAAAAAAAAAATATACCGGTGTATTTTGTAATGGAAAACTGGGTGTGGCCTTGACAAGTGTGGCCCTGACAAGTGTGTTTTCAGTAATTCTTCAGACTATTCACATGTCAAGTGTAATTTTGATTAGGGGTATAAATGAGTCAAGTCGTTTGTGAGCGATTCGGTCAAAGCTCGACTCGAGCTCGGAGTTGATCGAGCTGGAGTCGAGCTTAGGCCGACTCGTTTAATATTTAAGTCGATCTCGAGTTCATTTAATATTGGCTCGAGGGTTTATCAAGTTTTATCGAGCCAGATTTATTAAAATAAAAATAATATATTATATATATTATTTTTATTTATTTATATAAATATTGAATTGACTCGAGTTTGAGTTCAAAAGTTTAATTTTAACTTGAGCTTTTTGAGCCGAGCTCGAGCTTGTGACTAGATGGTCGAGTCGAGCTTGAGTTCAAATTCATAAGTTCGATCGAGCTCGAGTTGAGCCTTTTTATTTTTTTCGAGTTTGAGCTCAAGTTGGGATCAACTCGAGCTCGGTTTGATTATAACCCTAATTCTAATAATCGATTGATTCATTAATTAATTTAGCATCGATCGTGCAATTGTGACAAAAGGCGAAACGCTCGCCCCCAGCGCTCCTGTCAATCCGTCTCAGGATCAACACGGAGGAGATAAATTATGAAGGCTAGTCTAATTAGTCCAGACAATGACTAATATATAAGAGAGGACAGGAACCTAACACTTGCCGCATCAATCGTGCAAACTACATAGGTAGGAGGTTTCTAGTCCCAGTTAAACTTTACAGATACTTAATCAGTCATTTCAAATGTGATGTATTATAAGGATTTTTTCTAGTGGAATTATAAATTTAAAAAAGTTAATCACTTGATGAATCTTTCCGGCACCACATGATGGCTCTATTATTTTACTTTTCTCATAAATTGTTTAATATCTTTGGGCCTTTTATCAAAGACGCACTTAAGATTTTGATATTCTCAAAGGGCGTCTATCTTATAGTTTGTAATTTATCAAAGGGTGCATTTAATTCTAATAATACCCTTCCTAGTTAAACGTTTATACCATTTCATTATCCAAGCATTCAATTCACTCAAACGTCACGCTGAGTTTCGTGCTTACCTTACCTAGATCTGTTTACACACAATTCTTCTTTTATAAAACACATATTCTGGCGGGATAGTAACATAATAAAAAGTTGAAGAAAAACTTTGAAGATTAGTTATTCTTCAAAGAAGTCTGATTAGGATTTTAGCATAATTTGGTGTTCGACATTTTCTTGTTGATTATCTTCAAAATTTTCTCACGTATATATTCTATCAGCTACCTACGTCTTTTGTTTATTTATAATTTGAATATATATTATGTAAAAATATAATGTATACAAATGTTGTGTTAATATTTATTTGAAAAACAGTTTGAGGATGATTGTTAGCGATTAGAATTTATATTTGTTCAGAACATTTAATTTTAGAGTTTATTGTCCATTGTTGTGTAGCTCAGGATTTTGGAAAGACCAATTGACGGTGTGATTACAACCATTCGAATGTAAACAATTTGTATCTAATATGAAATGCTATGTGCCCACCCAATATCACATAAATTTTCGGAGTTTTCTCCAACGTATTACTAGTGATTTTGATTTTTCGAGATTTACTACTTAGTGCTGAACTTTCAAACGTGGTAGAGATACAATAATTCTGATTTTTTCAACCCGTAACACAGTGATGGTGATCATTGTAACCCAACACCATTGTGGTGTTGATCAACACAAACCGACACCATAATCCAACATTACAGTTCTGATTTCCAAAATTCAACACCACAGTCGCTCATGATTTCAATCCAGCACGCACCATATTGGTTCTAAACTTTCTAACCCAACACCACATTAATCAAACAGTGGTGATGATCATTCCAACCCAACATCATAGTTCTGATTTCCCAAATCTAGCACCAAAGTGGCACCGATGATTTCAATCTAGCATCATATTAGTATTGTACTTTCTAACCCAACACGACATTAATCAAACAGCATTGTGATGCTAAATTTTCAAATCCAGTACCATCATTGATTTGATTTCTTCAATCCAACATCATGTTATTGCTGATCATTCCAATCCAATACCACATAGGTATTGAACCTTCTAACCCATCATCACAGTCTCCAACCTTGCACCACAGTAGTGTTGATCATTCGAACTCAGCACCACATTGGTACTGAACCTTCTAACCTAGCACCACCGTGTCCAATCCCACACCACATTGGTACCGATCATTCCATCCTAGAACTGAAGTGGTGCTAATCATTCCATCTTAGCACCACTATCAATAATCAGCTTTTGTGCCAATTGACATAAACCCATAATTTCATGTAGGAGGCTAAAAAGTAGGTTAGCACACCATCTCTATTTTCTCTACACTCCCCCTCTTCCGCTCCATGTTCAGGTTTAAAATTTAAAATCGCCTAGGTTCATCAATGAGTTTAGTCAAAATCTATTAATAGACTTATCTAGCTCTGATCGGACACAATCCAAGTCCAGTAGGTTTCTACAGTGCCCATGAGTCCAACCATGCCCTAAAGTCTGAAATTAAAGGCCTTCCTAGCCGTGCATAGTCCGTTTTCAAAAATTCAACCTATGTGCCAATTGACACAGACCCATAACTTCATATAGAAGACTCAGAACTAGAATTGCACACCATCTCTACCTTCTCTACACTCCCCTCTTTCACTCAATGTCCAAGTTTTAGAATTTCAAATCCTCTAAGTTCATTAATGAGTTTCAATCAAAACCCATTGATGGCCTTATCCAACTCCGATCAGACCCAATCCAAGTCATGTATGTTTCTATAGTACTCCTAGTCCAACCGTGCCCAAAGTCTCAGATTCAAGGTCTTCCTAGCTGTGTATAGTATATTTTCAAAAATTCAACTTGTGTGCCAATTGACACAGACTCATAATTGTTGGTGGTGCAATCGACTTCAAAGGTTTTAATGCTTTCTTGACAATATGTTTAATGGAGTCTGGTTAAGCTTAACCTAGATAAGTGAGAAGTCTAGTCAGGTCAAGGTTGATCAGATGACTAGCAAAGTGAGAAATCTAGTCAGGTCAAGGTTCACCAGATGACTAGCAAAGTGAGAAGTCTAGTCAGGTCAATGTAGACCAGATGACTAGCAAGAAAAAATTTCAGTCAGGTCAAGGTTGACTAGATGACTGACAAAGATAGAAGTCCTAACAAGTCAAGGTTGACCTAGGCAAAGGTAGAAGTCCTGACAAGTCAAGATTGACCTAGGCAAAGAAAAAGTCTAGGTAGGTCAAGGGTGACCCGATACTTAGCAAAAAGAAAATCCTAAGGGAGTGAACCTTAGGCATTGAGAAGTCTTGGAGGAGTAAGCTCAAAGAAAGTGTGATCGGAAGGTTTTTGGTCGACCGCGTGTAGTTGACCAAACTAGTGTATTTGAATATTGCTAAACATGGTTTTACTTTACTATTTGTATTGTGCTAATTCGGTGTTGTAGGAAAGTCTTAGTGAATTGAGTCGATCAGACACTAAGCAGAAGAAAAGTCCAAACAGGTTAGTTAGAAAAAATGTTTGGCAGGTGAGTAAGGTAAGTACTAGAAAGACTTTTCATTCCGGAAGGCAGTGAGGACATGTCCTAATTGGGAAAACCTTAGGCGTTGATTCGACTAAGAAACCAAAGGAGGTTTCTAAGTCGAGATCAAACAATCCTAACTGTCAAATTACTCATGCATAATCATATTGTTCCTAACTCTATTTTGCAGGATTACTATTGCTCTTGTTATTCAAAACTTGTTCTGAAGAGAAGCAAAGTTTGAGTTGACCGAAGTGTTCGATCGACCGAATAGTGTAGTTCAGTTGATCGATCCAAGTGGATAAACACAGATCAGATCCGAATATATCAAAGAAGGAAACAAAGGTTTGGTTGACCGATAGACTGATCAGTTAACCGAACACATTTTGGTAATCGAGGATCAGATAAGATCATATCAAGCAACAAAGGAAACTCAAGAGTTTGGTTGATCGATAAAGTGTTCATTCGACCGATTACATTTGGTAAGTGCAAATCGGATAAGATCATATAGTGAAGGAAACTCTGAAGTTCAATCGATCAATGAAGTTTGATTTCGCGGAAGATACGATCTGTGCAGATCGTGAACCTAGATGTAATCTCGGTCAGTTTCTAGAGTTCGGTCGACCAATTAGAGGTTTAGTCGACCAGTTGAAAATCTTATAAAAGAAGGCTCAGGGTTTGAGGCTTAATACATAATTGCTCTCATCCTTCTCTACTGCTCAATTCATGAAGTGTTGCTACTGTTACGTTGAGAAGCTCTTCGACAACCTACGACTATATTCTGCATCTTTTGTTGTCGGTAACCTTTTTATTGCATTTCATTAGGGGTTAGTAAATTGTTATTATCTCCTACATATTGTAACGGTTTCTCTCCTTAACAAAAGTTTTCAAAAGGAGGTATTTAGTGAATTTCCTATTTGAAATGATCCGAGAGATTGCGGGTCTTAGAGTAGTAGTCACTGGACTACAAACCAAATAAATTGCCCGAGTGTTTTTTATCTTGTTTTAATTTTTCGTTGCATATATCTATCTTTGTTTTTGTTTTAGTTAAAGAAAGGTTTTAACGAGCTATATTGAACCCCCTTTCTATCACGCTTTTCGGTCCTACAATTCTTACATTAACATTTGGTCCTTCTTGTTCAATTATAGTTGGTTCAAGTTTAAGTTCTTCATATTCTAACTTTTCAGCATTTGGTTCATTATTTATTTTTTCTAAATTTAATTAAGGATCATTAAGGTTATAGGGTAATTTTCTTCGTCAAATATTACAGTAGTTGTTTCTTCAACCTTTAAAGTTTTTTGTTATAAACCCTATAAGCTCTACTATTGGTTGAATATCCAAGGAATATACTATCTATGGATTTTGATGTAAATTTTCCTAAGTAGTCTTTTGTATTTAAAATGTATATTTAGCATCCAAATACTCTTAAATATTTTAAGGTGGGTACTTTATTATAATAGATTTTATAAGGGGTTTATTGAAAATTTTGTTAATTAGGATTCTATTTTGAATGTAGCAGGCTCTATTTATTGCTTAAACCCAAAAATGCTTAGGTAAGTCATATTCATTTAATATAGTTCTAACTGCCTCTTGTAATGTTTAATTTTTTCTTTCTACTATACCATTTTGTTGAAGGGTTCTAAGACATGAACATTCATGATGGTATCCATTATCTAGACAAAATTTAGTGAACTTATTATTTTCAAATTTACCTCTATGGTAACTTTTAATTTTTATATCTTTTTATTTTCTTCTAATTTACATAAATTATTAAAAATTTCAAACGTTGCATCTTTATGTTTAAAATTTTTTACCCAAGTAAATCTTGAAGAATCATCAATTATGACTAAGTAGTATTGGTTTCCGCTTAGTGACTTAGCCCCATGTGAATCAAACAGTTCTAAGTGTAGAAGTTCAAGTATGGAATTAGTTCGGTTTAGGTTAGTTAATTTATGTGATGACTTAGTTTGTTTTCCTTGTTGACAAACATTACAAATTTTATTTTCTAAGTTTCTTAATTTTGGTAAGCCTTTAACTAATCCATTTCGACTCAATTTGAAATGAGTCTAAAGTGGGTGTGATCCAGTCTCCTGTGCCACAACCATGTTTCCTTTTGCTGTGTCAAAAGATACTTTTGTGAGGAGCTTGGTAAATTTATTGAATACATATTATTTTTCGTAATTCCCTCAAGCATTATATCAGGATATTCAATGTGTTTGATTAAACATTCAGAAGACAAAAGTTTAACTATATATCCAGCATCGAAAAGTTGACTAATATTAAGCAGGTTGAAATCAAATTTATCTACTAGCAAGACTTTATGGATAATGAAATTTGATTTTAATTCAATGTTATCTGTTCCGATTACCTTAAATTTTTTGTTGTTTTCGAAGGCTACCAATCCTAGGTTCTTGATTTTTAATTTCATAAATATTTATTGGTCTCTGGTCATATGTCTGCAGTACTCACTATCCAACATCCATTGGTCTAAACCTTTATGTTCCTCTTCTTCTTGTAGGTGTGACTCGGATACGGATTTGTGGCTCCGGCTCAAACTTGGATTCGTCCACTTGTTCTTTCGCCATTAGAGCCATGAAGCTCACTTGAATTTATTCCTCCACGTCCGATTCTTTTGATGAAGATTTGTCCAATGTCACTTTTAGTGTCTTCTTCTTCCTTTTCTGTTTGATCTCTTTTGGGTTTGGACAATCAACCTTGTAGTGACCTTTTTGGTTGCATCTGTAGCAAGTCACTTCCGCCTTGGGCTTTGTGGTTCAGTTCAGACTTGATTGCTTGCCCTTTTCTTGGATCACCTTCTTGATTTCTCACTTGGTGAACCCTTTCTTCTTCTTGAACATCTTTCGGACTATTTTGACTATTTCCGAAGTTAGTTTTTCGTTGTCTTCATTTGAATCCGATTCGTCTTCGGATTTCAATTTCGGTCAAGACTTTAATTTTGACTCCTTGTTCTTGATTTGACTTGAAAGCAAAGCTATACCTTTCTCGGCTTAACTTGAGTTAGTATGTTCATGCAATTCAAATTCGCTAAATAACTCGTCTAATTTAATTTTTGAAAGGTCCCTTAAAACCTTGTATGCATCTAACATAGATTCCCACAATGTATTTTTAGGGAACGCTTTCAGGGCGTACCTTATAAAGTCGCGGTTCTCCACTTGTTATCTGATTGAATGCAACCTATTGAGTATGTCTTTGATTCGGATGTGCAATTGACTCGAGGACTCACCTTCCTATATTTTACAGTTAAATAATTTATTGAAATACAAGTCTCATTTGATTACCTTAGTATCATCGGTTTCTTCGTGGAGTTTGATTAGCTTGTCCCAAGGGTCCTTTACGTTGATAAAAGGGCTGACTTGGTTGAGCTCTTCTTTAGACAATCCGCATTGGAGAGTCTGAGTTGCCTTGGCGTCGGCTTCAATCTTCTTTTTGATGTTGGGGCATCCTAGTGGTTCTCCATCTTTGTTCATGGGTAATATGAATTCATTTTGGATTATGATCCATATTTCTACCAGAGTCTTCAAATGGCACTCTATTTGTTCCTTCCAGTAACCAAAGTCATTACTACAGAAGAAGGGGGTGGACCAGTACTATAGCTTTTCTGATGGGTCATTTGAAATTCTTACAAAAATAAATACTAAAAAAGATGTTCCAAGACTTGGTCTTAGGTAAGTAATGCGAGAAAAAGAATAAAAAACTGACAATGAAAACAAATTGCTCGAAAGATGGTTGCAACAATTAAGAGCACTCTCGCTCTGATACCAATTGCAAGATCCAATGGGCGCTAAAGGGGGAGAATAGTGTGCTTCTCTTTTCATTTTAAAACTTCTTTTCTTTTTAGAATACACAACGAAAAAATAAAATAAGACAAAGAACTTATTTTATTTTTTACTTAGTTCACAACCTCGGGCTGCCCCACGATCATTGATCGCTTTCGAGTGGGCAATTCACTAGTAATCTCTTTTCTCGAACAACTGTTTGCCTCATACAAAAGATAGAGTGTGGTAACAAGTTTACCACCCTTTAGAATTTAAAGCTTAAAGAAACGAAACAACTAATAAAATGTATACCGACAATACTGTTTGGAGCGAAGTTACATTGTCGGAGTAGCATAGCGGCGTAACGAAGGATCTTTTGCACAAGACGAGAGTAGGAAGGCATATTAGAGATGTTTTCGAAGCCTCTAGTCAAGCTTCCTTATATAGCACACTACCGGTCGATTGATTCGCTAGATCGGTTTCCCGATCCCCTCCATAATCGGATCCAGATCCGGTCTATCGGTCAATCGGTCTACAGGCAGGTTTGGTCCCTACCAATGTCTTTCTACCATCTTAGCACCTTGATGTCAATCCTAGGCCATGTCGGCCTCGCAGGTTTATCCTTGACTATGCCTCGTGCCACGTCAACATGTCAATCTTTATCCTTTTCCACATTAGCCAGCTGTTAGCCAGCCGATCTCTATCGTTTTCCATGTCAATCATTCAAGACTTATCCTTATCCACCTTGGATTAGACCTGCCCATGGGTCATGTTCGAACCGGACTCGGCCTAGGCCCATAACTAGGTCAACGGGACCGATTACCCGTTGACCCAATTAATGGGCCTGAATCGTAACCGACTCGATCAGGGACCGGGCTGGTTACGATTCAAGGCCCAAGTAATCAGAACCGTTGGTTTAAACTGATTTTTTAATATATAGGTGAGTTTTTTATTGATGTTAATTGGTTAAAAAAATGATGTTATGGGACTTCAACCTAGGTCTCTTGAGTGAAAACCAAATGTCCTATCCACTAGACTATAACAGATTGACATGTAATAATTATTAGTTAATTATTTAATAACTAATGAATTGTTTTCTTTTAAGAAGAGTAGAAGAGTAAATAATTTCTTTGTATTCTAAGGGAATTAAACTTAGGTCTTGTGAAAGAAAAGTATCCTAACCAACTAGACTACAACAAATTGATATTCATAACTATTAATTAAATATTCGATAACAAACTATAGTTTTGAGTCGATGGAAGTGAATAACAACATCACTTCATAAGGTAAAAGGGTAAAAAGTAAGAGAACTACATGAACTTTGATTCCCCTATACCTTAAGGGGATACGTAGTAAGTTAAATAAGGGCAGATCTTTTTTTTAATGAATTTACAATTTAATTTTTTTTAATATAATAATCTTGAATCGTGGCAAACCGTGCATGAATCATGAATCGGTAGTTCCAAACCGTGAACTATAATCATCTTGGATGGTTAAGGTTAAGGGTCTCTCCACCACAAACCATTGAATCGATGATTCCGAACCGTCGAACTGTCAATTCCGAACCATGATCGGGTCTACCTCGGATGCCATGTTAGTCGGGTCTACCTCGGATGCAATGTTATCACATTGGACATCTCACCTGCCAAGTCATACATTGTGCCATCTCAACTTTCAGTCGACTAAACCTCACCGTTCGATCACTTGGACTGTTTGATCGCTTGATTAACCCATTCGATTGCCCAAACCTTGCAAAACAAAGTTAGCACATAATACAATATAATGCAATTTCTAGTTTAGACAGTAACTCAACTGTCTGATCTCGACTTTGAAATCCGAGTAGGACCCTTAGTCGAATCATCATCTAAGGTTTCCCTATAATGAGGACTTGTCCTTACTTGTTCTTCTTTTCAGAAGAATCTCTCTACTCTATGAGCTTACCTTCACTTACCATTTGTCAAACATACAGTCCTCTAGACCTATTTGGGCTTCCTTTACTTATCATCCGATCACTTGACCCTCTAGGTCTTCCTTTGACTCTATGTTCAGTCTTCGCTAACCCATCCAATTTGTCTTGCCAAATGTCTAGTCCCTTGACCCATATGAACTTTCATGCCTGGTATCCAATCCTCTTGATCTGCTAAGACTTTCATTGCCTAGAATTCGGTCAACCTAACCTACTAGGGCTTTTTTGTGTTAAGTTACCTGCACACTTAACCAAGCCATTAAATCACAACACAACTTAACTTTAAATCTTTATCAATATCAAAACTTAGGTTTGATTATATGGTGTTCTCTGCACCAATACAATCGACTGAACCTAATACAACACTGTTAGTATTAGCCCTAAGAGTCAATTATGAGATGATTAGGCTTATTGAGTTAATGATTATGGATTGACTTATTGGATTAATGGTTAATCCAATATGCTAAAATTCAACCCATTAAAGATGATTAATGGAGATTAATTATACATTCA
>JBBUKS010000055.1:5055954-5072323 GCA_038050645.1 Hedychium gardnerianum | reverse complement strand
AGTTGTGCAGGCTAACAGAACTATATATGGACTTTGATAGTCTACACATCTTATCCTGCACAACCATGTGCACCTGCTGAGGTGGCATAATCCTGATCACATCACACATATTTTGACCAATGATATGTAGATGGTCACTTCAACCGGTGTTCATGGTTGTACAAGATAAGATGTGTAGTATATATATATATATATAAACGCACGTGGTAATCTAAATACATTTAGATTCTTTTGAATAGATTTAAGAGAATTTATGACACAGAATCCTTCGAGCGAGACCTTGAATGAGAAAAAAAAAATGAAAAAAAAAAAATAAGATTCTTTTAACTTTTACCTAAAACCTTGAATGACATCCAAACAATGCTGTAGCCAAAAATAAGTTTGATATCAACAAAATGAAAAATTCTCCTCAGTTACAAATGGTTAAACACAAGACACAAATCTGTCTACATCTTGAAGAAAAATCTCAAGCTCACAAAGTTCAGTTCCAACTTACAAAGACCGATGCAGTCTATAATCTTCAGTTGCAGTGTGCACTGACAATAAGGCCACTAAGGATATGAATAATTAGGAGACATTGTTCTAATATGTCAGCCCTTATCAGCCAGCTCCAATATTAAAACCCTACTAGCAGTTAAGGAAAACAATCAGAATAAATTATATCCAACAATGAAATATTGATTTGCACAAAGATCCAAAGACAATTGTCACTCCAAATGCATTGTTGGATCAGAACTAAATGAATCTGATGGTAAATCATTATATTAGAGAGCATGTCAACTGGTAAACTACCTAGCAGGCGAGAAGCCTTGATACTCCTTGTATGAAGCCTTGATACTCCTTGTATGCAAGTGGAACAGGTGGGAGAGCGACTCGTGAGCATCTTCGATCCTGGCGAGTGACTTCCGCAAAGCATGTCATTGCTGCTGGGTCTTTCTAGCAATTTTCTTTTACGCAACTGCAGCTAGGCAAGTTTTGAGCCGGCGAGGTAAGGCTCATGGCTAAATCCTAGTACCCCGCACCTTCATTCATCACCACTGGTCTTTCATTAGCAGTGACGATTCCTTTTCTTTCTTCTTCTGTGAGCTGCAACTGATACTCTTCTTCTTTGGCTTCCTTCTTCCACAAACCAACAATCTTCTTTTCTTCTGCTGTTGCTTGCCCTTGCCTGCTTCTCAATTCCTGCTGCTCTTTCTTATTGGTGCCACTGGCACTGCAGGTTGGCACCACCAGCACAGTATAAAATACTGTTTTGTTCTGGTTAGGGACCGAAACCCCGGACTAGGAAGGAAATTTCAAAATTTTGGATTAGACCCAATGATGGCATTAATCTTAAGCTACATCAAAATTCAATTGTGATATGGATCATGCCTTGAAATACTAAGCAGGGAGACTAATCACTTGAATTTTGAATATTCATGATTCCACTGTTTTTTTCATGGTAACAAACCAAAGGTGCTGCTGCAGGGAAAATTCATTACAGGATATGTGCAACAAACTTAAGTTTCAATGGGCTCTAATTTATTGCAGGATATAAAGGCAAATATACTTCAGAAAACCTAAAAGTTAGACCTGTTCAAGCATTGAGAAGAGACGACACAGCCCCTCAGGTAAGTTAGTTCATCAAAGAAAATAAGTCATGATGAAATTTTAAGCTACAAAGTCACACTAATGCAACTCTGGAAGCTCATTATAAGTCAAGGACAGCAAGATAAAGGGGTAAGATTCCTCATACCCTACCATTATTTTCAGAACATCTTGAAGCACACAGCTCAGAACAAAGGGCAACAAGATTCCATAAGATAATCTGCAATGCCTTTATCAAAAACATGTGAGGTAGAAAACACATGGATTGAAGTAATTGATTAGTCTTACGCTTAAATTTCGCATAGGGCAATGACAATATTTCAAGGATGCTCTTTGTAAGAAAACTACATAATCTAGAATTTCAAAGAGTTAGATTAGAAGGCATCTCTCATAGTATTTCTGAAAGAAAGTAACATGAAGTATACAATGGTCCAGGACATATGGCTCACAACATGCAGGGCACTATAATTCTGAGAAAGATTGTAAGCAAATTGATGTAAGTTAGAGTTCACCAAAAGTATTTAGACGGCGAAGATCGGTATCAGATGCCTTGTCGTGATGTTGAACAAACTTTGAGTTCACTTTAGGAATCCATGTTCTTCCTTAACCTCTGGATGCTACAGAACATCTTCCTCCTGGAGCCTACTGCATTGATCCCCATGTCTTTCAGATCGTCCAACGTTAGCAGCGGCAGCACTTCGTCATCAACTTCGTGTATGTCGAAAACAGGGGCATATCTGCCCAGTCCCAATCCCTCGAGCCAGGACCGCACCCCGCCATCCTCCTCAGATCGCCAATGTCCGTCCCGATCATACCAATCTACCCAATCCGTATCCGAGGGGGCATCCGCCAATGCATCAGTCCCGGCGTCCCTACTCTCGGAAACCCTAACCCCAGCCGTCCTCCTGTCGTTCCTCTCCGACGGACTCCCAGTCGGTTCTGGTAATCCATCATCCGCGGCATCCTCTCCGCCGCCGGATTTGAAGTCGGCGCCTTCCACTCCCTCCTCTTCCTTCGAGGCCCAGCTGGATCGGACCCGCCTTGCGCCGCGCCACGGCGTCGGATCGCGGCTGACTCTTTTCACTCCAGCTCTGAGCGGGTCAAGGTTCTCGTCGACGGAGAGGAGAGTCGCATCGTCAGTAAGATTCGGCGGTGGCGGAGGAGGGAGCGCATCCGACGCGCCATCCCCGCCAGGTGCCAGGGTGGTGAGATGACGGGTCTTGGATAGCTGCCTGTGGGCGGAAGGATGGTGGTAAACACGGGCCTTGGTGTGATCCCCGTGGGCGGAGAGATTCCAGTGCTTGAAGCGGCGGAGGTGGGGATCGGAGGGGACAGCAGCGGGCTGGTCACCAATCTCCCCGAGGCGCACACTGGGGCGACGCTGCCGCTTGGTTCCCGGCATCGGGGCAGCCGGAGCCTCGAGCGGCGGCGCGGCAGCGACGCCGCCATTGGAAGGCAGCTCCGGCGGTGCGAGGTCGTCCATTAAAGCGGACGCGGAGTGTTCGAGAGAATGCGAGAACGAGAGAGGGCGAGCGGCCGATGATTACTAAATAAGGCGACTGAGTGAGAGAGCAATGCAGGCTTAATAAAAAAAAAACTAATAATAATTAATTAAGTAGGATTTGATGTTATAAAATTCATGTATTCATCGTTAAAATAAATTTAAAAATATTAATAAAAATTTATTCAAACAATTAATATTTTTAAATTTATTTTTTATTAAAAAAAATTAATATATCGTAATTAAAATTAAAATTTTAATTTTTTTTATTATTTATTATCTCGGAACAATGAAAACTTAATCAGGTAACACGGCAAACGGTCCGACTCCATCCATCAGCATAAATTAAAAATTATTAATAAAAATTTATTTAGATGTTCAACATTATCAAACACATTTTCACTAAAAAAATATTTATTAAAAAATTCAATTGTTCCGAGAGAGTCTTTATAAAAAAAATGATGATTCAGATTAGATTGGGGTGATCGATCCGGCTTTATAAAAGTTTTTCATAATAAATCAGGAAGTACTAATGGAGACTTATCCAAATGGCCAGCATTCTTAGACTCACTTCTCATTAGAGGAAAAATGATCCGGCTTTATAAAAGTTTTTCATGATAAATCAGGAAGCACTAATGGAGACTTATCCAAATGACCAGCATTCTTAGACTCACTTCTCATTAGAGGAAAAATTCTCTGTAATATACCGTAGTTGAGATTCGAACCTTAGATCCCTTGATTATCCATTAGAGAGCCTAACCATCACATCATTGCCCGGGACAACAACATAGGTCTTTAATGATTAACTAGGTCGGATAACGTCGGACCTAAGGTGACCGATCCGATCCCACGAAAATTTCTCACCGATCACCAGGATAAATTGAGAAACGTTAATAAAGACTCATCTAAATAATCAACATTCTTAAGCTCATTTTTTGTTAAAAAAAAAATTCATACAATATATCATAATTAAAATTTAAACCTTAAATCTTTTAATTATTTATTAAAAAATTTAATAATTACACTATTACTCTGGGACATCAACGCAGGTCTTTAGCTTTAGCTTTTGGTGGCGCATTCCACGTAGATCGTTGCATCGAACCGCTAATGCGGTTCATTGACATGCTTCGGGACGCGTGGAGGAAGATGCAGCCGTTTACATGTTTTGGGGAGCTGAAGGAATTGAATGTAACGAAAGTCAGACCCAAAACGCTTGCAAATTAATTTATTAAGTCTGAATTTAATGAAACAACAGATTTTGATTTTGGCTTGTCCTTATCATAATTAATTTAGTTTATATGACCAATTCCAATTTCAAACATAATAATTACGGTAATTAATCAAAGGTGCATTTCAAGTTGTAAAATTTATAAAAAAAAATACACCTAACTTTCAGAATTTTGAAATGACCACTTATTTTCCATTTTGCTCCTCCCATTAACTATCATACGTTACATTCAAAAAAAATAACACCACTATAATATTATATTTAAAAAATTAATATCACTTTGATAATATTATATAAATTTTAAAATTAATATTATAATGATGTTGTTTTATTTTTAATAATATTATTTTTTAAAATTCAATATCATAATAACCATAGTAAATAACGATAGGTAATAGTGAAGCGATCATCCATCGCCTAGACGATGTATAAATAGTACTTAGATGATTGATTTTATTATTATTATTATTATTATTATTATTATATAATATTTTTGATGGTGTTAATTAAAAATAATAATTTAATCTAAATATTTAAAAATAAAAATATAATATAATATATATATATATATTAAATTAATAAAATAATTTTATTAAATTTATTTAAATCTATTTAAATTATTTCAATAATAAATAATAGGTTGATTAAAATTATTAATCTAAAATATTTAATTAAACCCAAATTAAAAATTTAACTGACCTTTTAGTACTATTTCACTCGGGATTCACACGACGAGTCCAACGTGTGGCCGAGACCATGTGACGAGTCCAAACACATCACCAGAACCGCGCGACAAATATGAACTCATCTCCAAGACAACACGAAGCCTCTAGGTCCATCGTCGGGCTCAAAAGATGCGTTCAAACTCATGACACACTAACACCGAAAGTGTTTGATCACCTAAAGCACAGTATTTGTCTAAGACGGTATAGTTAAGACGGTGTGATTAATAACTGCCGGCGGCCACCGCAATTGACATTTAGAATACTGACAATAATATTATTTTTTGAAATTTAATATTATAATGATACTATTTTTTAAATATAATACTAGAGTAATTATTGATGGGAGAAATAAAATGAAAAACAAATGAGTCATTTGGAAAATCTGAAAGGTAGATAAATTTTTGAAAATATTAAAACTTTAAATACGCCTTTATTAATAGCTGTAATAATTATAGATTCATTAAAAATTAGCATTGAAATTTGCTTTAAAACTAGTGTGAGACAACTAGTGAAGTGGCTTCTACTGGGTTGGACATGAAAAAGGGACTTTTGGTCATGATACCAGGAGCTCACTATTTTCTTGATTGCAAAACACAAGAAATTCGTACTCTGGAAAATGGTGGAAACTCTTGCTGAATGACTCCAACCATGAATTGGACTGTTGGAGATGTTTTTCTATCAAACAAACATGCTCCTAGTTGTTCATGGCATCACAATCAGATTCGTCTTATACGGAATGAATCAGGCAATATAAATCTTTCTTAGATGGCAAATGATACAGAATCTGATATTTTTTACATGTGTACATACAGGTGATGAGTGCATTGTAGAAGACGGGGAAATAGGAGCATGTTACCTTCCAGACATACGACCAGTAAGAGCTTGGTTCTCATAAAAAGTGCCCATGTCCCAATCTTCAGTAGCCGATGATAGTGTCATCAAGGTCACCACGACTTGTCTCATGGTCGGCCTCAGCTGGGGGTCCTCTCGGGTGCAACTCTTTGCGAGCAATGCCATCTGCAACAAAATGATTAGCTTATTTCATCAATATGAGGATTATGAAATGGTTTACACTCTCACCGCAAGAACCGAGTCGATTGGATAATCCTGACCAAGCCTCGGGTCTACTAGCTCCCTAAGATCTTCTTTTGGATCAGATTTACAGAGAGCACCCTCAAACTATAACATACAATAAAACAAATGCTACAACTCAAAACTAAAAAAGTAGTAAATGCTGGATGATTGCGAAATGAGCCAATCCTGAAAACTAACCAGAGCAATCAATCCCTTCGACTCTGTCAGGGAGCCGCCTGTTTTCACAATTGCATCTTTGGCTGAAATAAGTTCAAAAAGAACAACTCCAAATGCATACACGTCCACTTTAGGAGAAATGTCACCATACTGCGCATACCTGCACCGTAAATTAGGCGCAACATGAACTGACACAACAAAGTTGATGCTGTTAATTACTACTGATTCTAGCAATATGGAGATATAATAATTTAATTCGAGTAATTAATACAACTATAAGTCTGAGTATATAACTTCTCATAATGGATTCATATTATTTGCTTAAGTGCTAATATGATTTTACCCTATGCAAGCCGATACAAAGAGCTGAGAAACATCTATCTTAGTTGACTTCATTTGCTACCATTGTGAGGCCTTATTTTTGTTAAAACTACCTTAACAGCTTAAGCTTTTGGACATGCTCTTTCAAATATAAGAAGACATCACAGCGAGATATATTGGCTCTCGTATCTAAATCTTACCATTGACAATAACACAGCACTAGTTAAATTTAGCATGTTAATGTGTTGGCTTGGGACATTGAGTAAAGTTCACCAAGCAACGCATGAGGGAGTGTAAACAATGTATATGTAGATAGGTGCTTTCCTAACATCTTGAGCTTTTAGGATAAGTAATTAGCCAGTCAAAATTTAACACCATCAAAAGGAAAATTGATGGAAATTAACACAATTAAAAAAAAATAACATTAAGGCATTTTAAGAATTTAACTGCTATATCATAACCTCCTACAATACAGGAAACATTTGGCTTATCAAATTGAAACTTTATTAATAAAATGAAGTATTTTTTTATGAAGGATTTAAAATGGAGAATGAAAATTCTTAATTCAGTCTCACAAATCACACTACTCTGACACCCGCAAAGAAATTACTATCAGGTCCATATTTGTTGAGAAACTGAAGAAAAGATCAAGGGAAGAATTGAAATTTCAAGGTCTACAAACTAGAAATTTTTGTCTTAGGAAATGGCTAAGATTCCATAAAAACTGTCATATCCTGAAGAATCATCTTATTTGGGAACTTTTAGGTACTTGGAACCATAAGAACAATAAGCCATATTATCAGAATAATTTGCTTCTTACTCTGGAGGCATATAACCAAATGTTCCAACAAGTCGTGTTTGTAAAGAGGAACCTACTTCGGTAAGTTTTGCTAAGCCAAAATCAGCAACCTGCAAGACAACTGACTTTTAGCATTGAGCTTACTGCCAGTCAAAATGACAATAATAACCTTAGCGCGGAACTTCTTGTCTAACAATATGTTTGCAGATTTGATATCGCGGTGAATATAAACTGGAACAGTATGCTCATGGATATACTCTAGACCCCTGGCTGAATCAAGAGCAACTCGCACCCTTGTAACCCAGGCTAAAGGATCTCTGCCTGTAACATAATAGACAATCGTAAAATACTGTCATAAAAGAAGTTTTTACCTTGCAAATTTCATAGAATGCCAACTTTTTGCAGTCTTCTTACCCAACCCACGCAAATGCTCACTCAAGTTCCCATTATCAATGAATTCATACACAAGAAATAAAGAAACCTCAATGCAGTATCCTATCAAGCGCACCTGCACAAAAAAGTCAGCACATTCAATCACTTAATGCACCAAACTTCTGCTAATTGAGGATTTCGCTTTCCAATATGGGCAATCAAATCGGACTATCCAACATTGACACAAAAATTGATAACAAAACCATACGAAGTATAAAACATTCACTACATATGGCATTGTATCACACAGGGTGGTATAAAGATTTAGTTGCTTGAGTGTATCTTAACTAGTGAGGTATGCCACATTATTATGGTCAGTGTGAAGCAGCATTTTGATCCAGTTTTGCATATCACCCAGATTCCTCATATTTTATAATTTATGGTCAAAATCATGATCTATTACTGCATCTATATGAGACTAGACTGATATAGTAGTAACATACCAAGCAGCATACATAGTGAGGCTTGTTAGAGATTATAAGTAGAGATTTAGGGATTTCTTGCTTATTTGCAACTAGAATTTCCTTGAAACCCATAAAAGAGTGTTTTCCCCCTTCTCCCGCCGGTGTATATATATATATAGTGCATTGAAAAAAATTACATGCTTCAAAAATATTGTAAATGAAAGGGAATCTAAATCTGAAGGCGAATATTTCTATATGGCAGGAAACTAATCTGATGTACATTAACAGTGGGATATTTTGTTTTCTTGATTTGCAACATGTGAGGTCTGTAGAAGAGTATGTTTTTCTTGTACTTGAGTGATAAGGCTTATAATTAATGTGTGGTATACATTTAGTTGGTTTGATTGTCCAATGGAGAGATGTTGCTTGCTAACTCCCCAAGTTTACTTTGGCAAGTAAATTATAGTGATGATGTGTTCTATATTTAGTTGTGATTCATTGAATTTTCTTATATGATATAAGTGAATCTCTTAGTTGACTTAATTCTGACTCTCAAAGTTTTTGCAACTAAATCTAATGTCAAACATGACCCAGGTGTAGTTCTTTTTGCTCTATTCCTTAAACAATTATCATACTTGTTGATAACTCTCTTTCATTCTCATTTTATGCATTATTATGTTGCACTAAATTAAGCATAATCCAGATTAGTCGCCATTTCATGTCAACATTATACCTAAATACATATGAAATCAAACAAATAGATTAACCTAGATTGGAGAACCAATTGAAAGTAAAAAAAAAAGCATGGATGCATATGCAATTCAACATGCATGCAAACCCGCCGGATATGCTCACGTGTCACATAGACAATGCCAGATGACTGAAAATTTTGTACAAGTCATGTCACTAAATGTGATAGTGTGACATTCCTATATTGCATTCCAACGAACCTTTCAAATTTACCACAAACCAAGTATACTCTAAAGAATAATACATGCACTAACACACATGGCACTCATATATAAGAGTAGCAATATGAATGTCAAAAATTCTCCTATTCTATCCAAACTACAGAAAATGAACTGAAACTTACCAAATTCAAGTGATGAACATTCGTTAAGACTTTTAATTCAGCAAGAAATTCATTAGTTGCCTGCATATCCATTTTCTTGATGGCTGCTTTCTACAGAAAGAAATTTCAAGGTCATCAGAAGTTAGGAGAGATTTGGAAATAAGGTGATCTAACTTTTAAGTCAAGAAAAGAAGCCAATACTTCAAATAAGTACATATTAAAATTGAAAACACCAGACAATAGTTATGCTTCCTTGTAGGTCTACCTACTCTCAGACATGAGCATAATTGCTGATTTAGAGTCTGCGGACATTGTTTGGGATTTTCTATAATGAGAAACAGAAAAAAAAAAAATCAAATATGTTAGACAATTTCAGCTGCACTGGCAAAGATTCCATGTACTAAATGTTAACAATTTAGTCTACATAATCAAATTCTGCACTCACAATTAACGAATCATGGAAGTATAAGGCACCATTCAGAGATCTCATTCCTCAAAAGTATAACTAATTCAGAATAAAGAAGCACAAAGTGCATTAACTGAACATTAGAAATTTCACCTCTCCTCTGAGCTCAGCATAATAGACAATGCCAAAGCCACCACTTCCAATCTTGTATGCTAGGCTAAAATCATCTGTAGCCCTAGCAAGCTCTTCATAAGTGAACTCCACTGATTTGTCGACAGTAATACCTACAAATATGGAATTGCCATCTTCTCGAGGCGCTGTCATTCCTGGTCGATACATTGAAACTGTAGCTCAAATAAGCAGCCAAGATATCAATAGTCAGTGATCCATCAAGAAAATCTCAGTATCTTGATCTAGATTGTTCTTCCCACCCCTTCACTTACCCTATCTAGATATCAATAGTCAGCGATGTCACCAAATTGGTGATTTTCTGGCATTTTTCTATGATAATTTTTATGTTTCTTATTTACCTGAGATCTTGGAAGAATCAAATCGGATCTGTTGGATCCAATCCAACTCGTCTGATCCGGATCAAGATTAGTGATTTTTTTACAACTATGGTTTGAAGCACAGACAGAATTATTTAAAAATAATAAGTTACCATGACCATTAGATAGGTTACCTTCAAGTGTTGACGAAAGCAAGGAATCTTTCTTTGCCTTCATTCTTCTTTGATAGTAAATATACAAATATATTGTGCATATTAGAATAGTGACTCCTGCTACAGAAATTCCAGCAATAGCTCCAGAGGAAATTCCTGACAATTTTCATAAATATTGTTTTGAATCAAGCTAAAAAACTTATTTCCTTCATCAAACTGTGCTCAGGCAAGCATCTTTAATTAGGAAGAACTAGAAAGGCCTACTACCTGCACTGAAATAAAACATAAATTGTGCATCCATATTAGAATAAAGTGGAAAACTATTAATATAGACTAATTATAAACTTTTACCTTGAGAAAAAGCTAGGATACCCATGTTACATAAACTAAATAAGTGAGAATGCAAGTAACTCATTATCAATATTTTACCTAGAGGAAAGGGCACGATAGCTTCCACTGGGATCTGCAATATCATGCAAACAGAATATAGCAGTATTAATCACTTCCAAAAGGCTGATATAAAAATTGAAAAATAGTTTCATTACCTCAAACGAAGAAGAGCTGAGCAGCCAAATATATGGTTTCCCACAATAATTCAAGTCATAAAAGGACTGGACTCATAAATATTAGAGCATAGAAACTATCCATTGATATGCTTCAGCAAGCATCAAAACAGCAGTTTGAGAAAACTCATTTTGTTTTGCCCTTTATATAATACTTATGGCAAACCATAACTAGAGATTGGGCTCTAACTACAAACAAGATAATTTCTTTGTGAGAACCTTGGAAAATGGAAACTATACTCCTTGAGCAGATTACAATAATAGGCAAGCATAAGCACGAATCTAAAAACAAGAGAGGTGTTTCTCTAATCCTCGTGCACTGAGAAATACTTGAGTAGACAAATACAAGTACAAATAGCCTAATAACAAGAATCCAAACAATAAATAGCCTAATAACAAGAATCCAAACTTAATTGTTTGTTCCAGTCTTATTTGACAAAAGTATGTAATCAAGAATTTCAAAGAAAATCTCATTATCTCACCTTTGGTTGGGATAAATACAATCCCCATGCCAGCGCTGAAATCAATCCCAGGGTTATACGCTTGCAGCAAATCCTCTCGTCCAGAAAACCCATACGCTTCAGCCAACGACGACAGATTGTCTTCCGGCCGAAGCGGGTAGGTCTCGAACAGACCGTAGTCCTTTGAGACCGACGAATCGCCACAGGAGCAATTCACGATCACATTGATGGTCTTCCCTTCCGGCACGTTGTTCACCGGATAGCTATTGAACTGGGTGAGCGAGGCGGCCGTGGTCAAATTGGCATACACATTCTGGGAAATCTTTTTGTAGCTGTCGCCCCCGAGGACGACGTAGGAGAAATTGTGACCGAGGAAGTCGCCATTGATGCAGTCGCAGCGGAAGAAGACGTGCACGCGGCTGCCGGTACCGATGCTGTTTAAGTTCGTGACTTCGGGGTTGTACGGTGCGAGTTCGACGTATTCGAGGTTGAAGAGGCTGGATATGTAGGTGAGGTTGTCCTGCGGGGAGACGTAGTAGGCGCCGAGGGCGAGGTCACAGCCTCTCCGGCAGGAGGCTTCCGACCGGAGGAGGAAGGAAGAGAGAGTGACGAGGAGAAGGAAGGCGAGGCAGCTCGATGGGTGGACCATCTTGAGCTCGTCGATGGAGAGCAATGCGATCGAAACCCTAGAGACGCTCCATTTCCACTGCGGGCTGGCATCGTTGACTTGCTACTGCCGTCGCATTCGCATTAATGACGAACAGGAAATGGTCAGGAAAAAGTTCATTTTACCCCCTCGTTTATCCTAATTTTTAGAATACTTTTTGAAAATTATTTAAACGCTTCTCGGTTAGTTATTTTACATGAAAAACATACTCACCTAGACATTATTTTACTAGGTAATTAACAGTATTTTAAGGGTGAAAATAATATTCTTTAAAAATATATTTAAATAAAAAGATAAATTTTAGGAGTTAAAAGAAAGTTTTGTCAAAATCTATATGTCAATTTTACTCTCATCGGAAACTTAGATCTCTTGTGATGATTTATTATTACACTCCTACAAGGATATAATTATATCATTTTTAATAGTCAGGAGTTATTAGTAATCGAGAATTATTAGTAGCCGAAAATTATTGGTAATCTTCTTTGACTGTCATCTTCACTTTCTCGTTAACTTTCTCGTCATGTGACACTCCTCTAGTTACTTCTCGTATCACATGTCTCCCCTTAAAATCTAGTCGAAAGAGGCGTAAGTCTAACTGACTGAACTATTGTGTAATCAATCAGGACCGGCTATTGTATCCACATGGTGATTTTTTAGACTTGACATGAAATTGTACTTTAAATACAGGATTTTGCATCATTAATCACGGTCGCACCTTTTAAATGTCCGTCACTCTCAATCTGCCTCGATTTCTCAATCTGGGTGCGTGATGCAGGTCTAACTCATGATGTAGCCCATTATGACCCTTTGAACTTCAAAGGGGCATAACTTTTGACTTAGCACTCGGAATCAGACTCTGTCGGTGGTCACGCGAGCAAAATTTAAAGATCTACGTTTATTATCGGGGACCCCATAACCGTCAACTTTCGAGCTCAAATTTCACCGTTTAAACCCTTTTTAAAGTCATTTTGCTATTTTTTATAATTTTTATTTTTTTAGATATTTAGGATAATTTTGATATTCCTGATAATTATAGGAGAGGATTTATCTTGTCCTATTTTGAGTTAATCTTTGTCTGTTAAGTATTTTCCTTTTAGAATAAGATCTCTTTCCTTTCTTTACAAGATTGGAATTAAGGTCTATTTTTTGAGATTTTTTTTCTTTATTCAGGTCTTAGATTTGTAGTTTATATAAGAGTCATGTTTAGATATTTTAAAATTATCCTCTATTCAGAATAAAAAGTTTTTATTTTTAGCAAAACTCAGAGAATTTTTTCTTCATTTTTAGGATGATCCTCTTTTTACCTTCTCCTCAATCCCCTCTTCTCGTCAACCCGCAGGCTAATCGCTACCCTACCCAGCTTCAGTGCGTCAGCATGCTTCTGAGATTGAGTCGCATTAATGTGATATAACCATCTGCGAGGATAATGAGGAATTGTCGAGATTGTGATGATTTCAGAGATTTGGCGTTATCCTAATGCATGATCCAACGGCTTAATAATCCATCTTGCCCTTGTGGTAATCATGCATTCAACGGTCGAGATTGAGTGAGCGTAGTATATATATGTCATCAACAGAATGTCCTTGCCCTCCTCGCGTGATTTCTTCTCATGTGTTCGCCGTCTGCGCTCTTCTTCGTCTCCGATTGTTTTCGTTTACTTCTTTCTTTAAGTTCTACATCCGCCATCCTTTTCGATCATTATCTTTCTTGTTAGTATCTATCGCTCTGTATAGCTACCTCAGATGGTTGTCGGGTCTTCTTCTTCGTCCCTATGGTATAGGTCAATAGAATCTAGTTTCACTAGTGGAGCTTTAGATAGGTTAAAGATAACTTTTGGGATTCCGGCCGACCATCATCTGACGCTTCCAACTGGTAACGACCGTCCAGACCATCCTTCGTCAGGGTTCATGACGTTCTTCAGGGGCCAACTAGTGAACGGGCTGTGATTCTCTATTCCTCCTTTCTTTGCGAAAGTATCTCAATACTTTCGTATTCTGTTGTCCCAACTCGGTCTGAATTTCTTAAGGATATTAACCGACGTTTTTATTCTTTTCCACCTGTATCTTATTCCCCTGTCCCCCGAGTTTTCCATTACTTCTTCTATCCGAAGAAAATAGATGATAAAGTTTTTTTCTTTTCCGTCAGAACTGGTATCCATCTCCTGAAAGGTTTCCCCTCTTCGCACAAGGGGTGAAAACCTTAGTTTTTTTTATATAAAGCCTCCAAGCCTTGTATCCTGGCCAACTCACTGACAACCTCAACTGCCCGAGCCACTCACCTTGAAGAACCATCATTTGGAATAGAGTTTCTTCCATGCTTTCGAGAAAGCAAAGGATCTGAGTTTAGATAACAACCTTTTGCTCGAGGAGGGATTGTTTCATTTATTCGGGCTCGTTCCAACCTCTCTTCAAGCTTCTTTTGGTAAGATTTGATACTTTAGATATTTGTTGATACCTAACTGAAGGTTTTCTTTTGTTGCAGTCGACACCATGTTGCGGGCATCTTTGAACAAAGTGACCCGGCTGACGCCAGAGGATATGGAAGCGCGCCTGGTCGAGATTGTGGATTTGACCGAAGATGTTGCATGTCTTCCGAAGGGGACATCACATGCCCCTGCATCGGCCCTGACAGGGATAGCTGCTCCCCCGACTGTAGTACCACCAGATGTAGCACCATCAGTCATACCCCCAGCCGTCGTCGAATCAATGTCATCGGCGGAGTCGGGGGTCCCCCACAGAATAATGAGGAAAAGGAGTTGATCCTTGTCGCGCCCTGTGAACCTATCATCCTCCCCATCAGGCCTAGCTCCAGTTCCATCCCCAAGGGCTCGGACCCCGACTTCCCTTGCGAAGGGGCTCCCGAGCATGGGTCTGTACTGATAGCGGTCCTATGCCTTTGTCAGTTCAGCTTCCGGCTTCTCCTGCTAAGTCAGGCAGCTACCCAACTGAGGGCGGTCCAAGGCTTCCCCAAGCTGCAACACCTCCCTTCAAGGGTGGGGCCTCAGTTTCGCTTGTAGGAGGAGATTGCTCACACCTCTGAGGCAATCCTTCTCGCCCCCTTCCCCACCTCCGCTCTCCGAGATGACAAGAGGGCAAAGAATATGTCCCCCCTGTAGAGGAGGTCTCTCATGTGCAGGAGATTCCGAGCGATTGTCGACTGAAGGTTATTCTTCATGGTCCTACGGCGACCAGATGGATGGTCGGCGAGGAAATGACTGAAGAGCTGTTGTTGATCGGGGACGACCATATGTCCAAGTTGATTGTGTTCGGCCAGTGATTTGGTGAGTTGTGGCGGGGACGTCGGGAAATAACTGTCCGTGTGGCGGAGTTGGAGGCGAGACTTAACTTGACTTCATCCCCCAATCTTGTGGTCACCCTTCAGGCGGAGGTGGATGAAGTCTGGCCAGAGATCGCCCGCTTGAAGAACTTGATTGTTGATCCCACCACTGCTCAGGCGGATCTTGCCCTAATGAGAAGACAAAACGCGGACCTGAACGCGAAAAAAATCCAAGCGACACATCATCTGAGCGCAGAGAAGTGTCGGGTGAATGCTTTTGAGGTCGAGATCAAGGCCTTGAAGGAGGAAAGAATGAAGTTGCAAAAGAAGCTGAGAAGGAAAGTGGAGATGACGAAGACCGCTGCAGAGATCCGGACGAAGAGGCTAGAGGAGGCTAGGACCCAGGCGGCTACAACCCAAGCTGACTTGGAGGCTAGCCATGGGGTGCTTAGGTCGTTGAATGTGGAGCTAGAGGTGACCCGCGTCGAAGTTGAGTCAACGAAGGCACTAGCGGAGGCTCGACTGTAAGAGGTAGAATCTCTCCGCTCTAAGGTGGAGGCCAAGGCTGAAGCCAAGACCTCCTGGCGGGTGAATTTGGAGTCTGCAAAAAGGGACTTTGAGTCGAGCCAGGCTTTGGCGGAGGCCCAGGTACACGAGTGGAAGCTACCCAAGTTGCGACGGAGGCTACTAAGGCCTCTCGGTCCAAATTGCAGATGGTGCGGGCAACTTTATAGGGCTAACTGGATGATGTTGTAGCCAGACTCCAAGAATACCAGGCCGGGAAGGACACTCGCTGGGCTACCAAAAAGAAGGAATTTATGTGCTCGGAGGAATTTTATGACTTGATTGCTCTCCGACTTGTCCGGATGGTGGAGCATGGTAGAGACGGCACCCTCCGACAGCTACAGGATGGTGGACATTTGCCGACTGGCATGCCCATTCCTCCTATCAGCCGGAACCACATCACTGATAACCTCCCCGTCGAAGATATAGCAGATTTAACCTGAATGAATTT
>JBBUKS010000055.1:5040303-5055854 GCA_038050645.1 Hedychium gardnerianum | reverse complement strand
GGAGCTAATTATCATGGGTTTAAGAATTTGACCGGTCTTCACCCCCCCCCCCATTTTTTGTTCCAGGTTTCGCATGTAACTTCATGTCTTTGTTTTCCCCTATCCACTGTCGAAACTCTAAAACCATTCCTTCCATCCCCGAACAATCTTCTTAACTTTAGACTAGCGACTCGGATTTATGTTAGTTCTCATCCTTATTCGTCCCTCTCCCTATTTCAGTGGAGAGATTGAATGTTGAAAACATTCTTCTTTTAGATGCAGATACATGAACTCTGATACTAGGCAAGGTCATCTTCCTCTTCCAGACTTGGCAGTATGAACTTAGAAGGCAAGACAAGACAAAGATTGTGTTCCTCTTCTAGATGTAGCAACAGGTGAGACCGATATCATCCTCTTTTGTATGCAGAAGTAGGCCTGACTGATATCAACCTAATCTTCATCTATTGAGCAGCAAGTAGAACAAAATTAAGAAGAGAATAAGTGTCTTTGCCTCTTCCTCTTTCTCTTCCACTCTTCTTCTATTTCTTCGATGTTGAGCGACAACATAGAATGACTAACAGCATGATACCATCACCGAACTGATATTGGACAAGACTGAAACATGTCTCTACACAAGAATTTTAAACTTTCCACACAAATGCCTCTTCTTATTATCCTAGCATCTATCATCTTTGTTTTCTAGGTCTTCTTTGTGTTATTATTATTATCCTTTGTTTTTTTCCCTTTCATCCCATCCCTTTTCATCTAAATTTTCTTATTCAACCTTATACTTTATATTCTTTATCTTCTTACTTTATTCGGCAAATTACCAAACCACGTAGATGTTTCATATTACGCAAATCACATAAGCAACTTTGAAAATACCCGAATCGCATACCCGATACCAATTTTGCCCCTCAAAATCGATTGCTACATTATAACAATCGATTCAAATATTATTCATCAGCACAGTAATGTCCTGAATCGATTGCTACACTATAGCAATCAATTCGGATATTGTTTATTAATATAGTAATGTCCTAAAATGATTGCTACACTATATACAATTAAACAAAATTAGTTAATTTTTAAATATTGTATTATATTTTCTCAGGAGTTCATATTGATATATTTATCCTCAGCATCACCATCTAATATTCAAAATACGATCAAGGTATATTTTTTATTACATGTCAAATTAGTTATAGTTATTCATATATTATAATTTTTTATCACTTCATTCTAATTATAATCTATTATATTTGACTTTCTGTAGAATTTTATTTTACTATCTTATGTGATTGTATTTGAATATATTATGGAGTGGATTTCTATCCCGGTATATATGAATTTTGAAACTTTATTCTGGATATGTATGAAGTTTGTTTATCGCATTTGATATCTGTTTAATATTGATTTAGTTTATTTATGTATTATTGTAATTAGTTAATATGAATTTTGATTATTAGTTGTGTGTATGGATTATGAATGTTAATTGTGTATAGATATTGATTTAGTTTGTTGTATGTGTGGATTATGATTGTTAGTATGTATGGATTGTGTATGTAAGAATTGGATTGTAATTATGAGTTTGTATATGTATGAAATAGATTGTGAGTTTTGTATATGTATGAATTGGATTGTTGTGTATTGGATTTGTATGTATTATTTGTATTTGTATCGCCATCATCTGTGATAGATGACATTGATATGATAATTGTAAACAGGATACCTCCTAAATATAAAGATATCCTTTAAAAAGAAAATTGTTTATGACGGAATGGTGATTCCGTCGAGAAATATCGATCGGTTTTACGATACAATACCAACTTAATTTCCGACGAAAATATCATTTTCCGTCGGTAATTACCGATCGATATTTCTCGATGGAATCACTATTCCGACGGAGATTTATCGACGGAATATATGGTTCCGTCAGTAAATTTTAACAACGAATTTTTTTTTGTCGAAAATTTCTAACGGAATACAAATTTCGTCGAAAATTTTTGTTTACGACCCAATAAATTTTGACATCTTAGGTTTAGTCATTATTTCATCGATAAATTGAGTTACCAATAGAATACCAACTAAAAATTTCGTCGATATACGTATATTGTTTTTTAAGTGGAATGAGCCCATGATCGAAGAGACCTTTGGACTACGAGTAGTCACTAAAACTTTACTTCCTTTTGCCCCACATATTAAGGTTGCTTCTAGTGCCCTCCACTATAATTCATCTTCATTCCATACATCATCCAACACGAGCCGAAATCTCTTCTCTGATAAGGCTTTTTCTAGTTCCCCCCTTACTAACTCTGGTTCTGAGATGTAGACTGGTGCACCCGTAGCCAATTGTAAAATAGACTTCATTATCTCTGTGGGATCAAATTCTCCTCCAACAACTTTCCAGTACGTGTTAAGCTTTCCATAATAAGCTTTCACCCTCTCGTCTTTGACAACATGCCGAGCAAGTGTAGTCTTCCCCAGGCCACCCATCCCAATGATGGCGATCACCTTCAATACTGTACCATTGCTGCTTTCTTCATCATCCGTTAACATGTTGACAATCATCTTCTTCTCTGTTTCTCTCCCTATAACAGCCAAGCTATTGTGCGGGTGGATCTGTCTGTAGGTACTTGGTGGGATCTGGCTAGTGCCTTGTCGCAAATTTTCAAGGATGGAATTTCGCAGCGAAATAGAATCTAGAATAGAATCTAGATTCTTCGTTACTTCTTTTATCATGCCACTTATCCTACACATAAATACAAGTTGATTATTATTACAAGAGAAGAAATCGCGCACCGGCCTGCAATAGTCTCTTGATCTTTGCTTCCGCAAAGCTTCGGTATCGTAGAAATCCACAGCATCCTCCAAATCATAGGCCAAGTGTTTGAGATTCCTCAACAACTTCTTCACAGCGTCATCCCTCATAAAGCAGGCCGGCTCAACATCTTGGATCACCATGTAGATAATTTTTGACAACTCCTTGAGCTTCTCCATCTTCTCTTCAATACCAACTAATTCTTTGAGTTTCTTGTCGAGTTGGAGGAGATCAGCCACCTTCTGGCCGAGGAAGCCAACCGCAGAAATCGCCAAAGATTCCATAGCTATGCCTGCGAGCTAGATGGAACTAATTCTTTGCCGTGGATGTGGATGTGGATGTTACCTTTAGAGGAGAGGAGAAAGGAGAAGCAATAATTTACAACAGGCGACGACTCCTTTCAGTCTTTCTTTTTAATAGATATTAAATCGATCATTAAAAGAATCTCTAGATTGGCCTAACTTAAATTCCAGATCACCATGACGTCGATGGGTGAAGGACATTATGATCGGTTTATTACCTAAAAAAATTATTAGTGCTTTAAAATTATTTTTTATACTTTAAAAAATAATCCCAGCTCACTGTGACATCGATCTTCTTGGACTTGTTTGAACTTTCTACAGTCAATCATAATCCAATTAAACTTTTCATTTTGTATCAATTTTTTATTAGACTTTCGATCACCAAATATTTAATCAACCTTGATTCACTCGAACTTTCTATTCAATCAATTGATCAAATATTAAAATTTTAATTTAAATCAATTCGAATTTGATCAACTTTAACCGGTCGATTGCACCAATAACTTTATCAATTCTAAATCATCAACTATTTTAGATTATAAAAATGACCTTATTATCATAAGAAAACGGAGAACCAATTATTATTATTTACAAGTCCATGATTACTTTCAAATTTTTTTAGTGGGCATTAAATGCATAATTAAAAGTATTGATAGATTGGTCTAACTTCTAGCTGCCACGACAGGCATGGTAATAGTTTGTATTATTAAAATAATTTTTTTTTCTATTATTTAAATATATCATTAAAATGTGATAAAAAAATATTTACGTATACATAAAATATTTTATTTTTTTTTCTAGCTGCCAACTAGCTCAATTGATTATTTGATCGGATTGATATGTCCAACATATTTGGCTCGAGCAAAGTGTTTGACATCAATATACCGAAATTCCAATTCAATTTAACTCGAGCTTGATCAATCTTAATAAAATCAATTCCACCAACAACTTTATCAATTCCAAGTCACCAAATATTTAATATTATATGACCTTATTATCTTAAGAGAATGGATAACCAATTATTATTATTTGCAAGTCCGTGATTACTTTCAATATTTTTAGTAGACATTAAATGGATCATTAAAAGGATTGATAGATTGGTCTAACTTCTACCTGTCACGACAGCTATGTGAATTTTTTTATTATTAAAATAATTAATTTTTTTATTTTCTACTATTTAAATATATCATTGAAATGTGAAAAAATATATTTTATTTTCTATGTATATCTAAAAAATATATATATTTAATATTTGGTAGGTTGAGATTCTTTAATACGAACCAACTAGTTTAATTGACTATTCGATCGAATTGACCTGTCAACATGTTTGGCCTGAGCAAAGTATTTGACATTAAATATCAAAACTTCAATTTGAATCAACTCGAATTTGATTAATCTTGACGGATAAATTGCACCAACAATTTTATCAATTTTAAGTTATCAAATATTTAAGATTATAAAAGTGACTTTATTATCATAAGAGAATGAAAAATTAATTATTATTATTTGCAGGTCCACAGTTATTTTCAATTTTTTTAGTGGGCATTAAATGGATCATTAAAAGGATTGATAGATTGGTATAACATCTAGCTGCCATGATAACGATGTGAATATTTTTTATTATTAAAATTATTATTATTTTTTATTTTCTACTATTTAAATATATCATTGAAATGTGAAAAAAAAATCTGTTTCCTATGTATACACAAAATATTTTCTTTTTTTTTAATATTTGATAGGTTGAGATCCTTCAATTCGAACTAACTAGCTCAATTATATTGGCTATTCGATCGGATTGACCTGTCCAACATGTTTGGCCTGAGCAAAATGTCAGACATCAAATATCAAAGTTTCAATTCGAGTCAACTCGAATTTAATCAATCGATTGCACCAACAACTTTATCAATTCCAAGTCATCAAGTATTTAAGATTATAAAAATGACCTTAAGAGAAAGGAGAATATGTTATTATGATTTGTAGGTCGACGATTGCTTTCAGTTATTTTAGTGGATATTAAATGTATCATTAAAAAGATCGATAGATTGGTCTAACTTCCAACTGCCATGATAGCTGTGTGTTTATTTTTCTATTATTTAAATATATCATTGAAACATGAAAAAACATTTTATTTTCTATGTATACACAAAATATTTTCTCTTTTTTAATATTTGGTAGGTTAAGATCCTCCAATTCAAACCAACTAGCTCAATTAATTATCCGATCAGATTGACCCATCCAACATGTTCGGCCCGAGAAAAATGTTTGATCTACTCGATTGTTCTTGAAATTAATAATCATATCTTTTAATCCAATTATTTGATGATGATTATGCCATCAATCTTTGATATTGGCTAATAATATCTTTAGAATTTTCTCATCTATTTATGATAAGTCGATTTCGATTTATCAAGACTTCATACTTACCTAATACTCAGCTTCAACCTCAACCTCAACCTAACCATAACTGTATAATCCAAGCCTGATTTAAATTTTGATACCTAAATTACCATCGAATCTCTTTTGGTTTGCCTAACTTGATCGAGTTGATACCAAATCAGATATTAATATTTCTACACCCTCCCTAATTATTTCATATAATCAAAAATAGATTTAACATAATTATCATTCAAAACTTTATTTTTGGTACATATATTACGTTTGGTAATTAAACTTAGAACTTAATTAATTTTATAATTAATATCAAAGGACTGGAATCATTCATCATATAATATATAAGTAGTAAAAAAAGTTGATTAATTATTTTGTGGCAAGCTGCTTCCTTCTATTTGGTCGATACCTCTTCATATTTCTTGTTCACGAGGTTTCATCTACAACCTCTCTCTATATCTAATATGACCTTTTGCCCTAAAATATAGTGAGCATCTAAAATTGTCTGTATTAAGCGAAGCTTCATTCTGGCTTGATTCTCTCTTTGTTGTAAGTTTAAAGCATCCTGTAAAGCAGGATCATTTGTGTCTTTAAGAATGAATCTCAGAACAAAAATAAGGCAACAATTCAAGAAGGAAATCTTATCTTAAAGCAATAGAATTTTACATAGATGATTTTTTTCTTCTAGTTCATCGGCTGAATAAATTTGGAGTATAATTTATGCACGTTTAGACATCAATCTCTAAAATATTCATCCTTATTAGAATTATTCTCTTATTTGTTCCTCTAAACACTTTTCGACTGGGCAACACATATAAAGGCATAAATGCCCCATTTTGTGGTGACAAAAGATAAAACGCTCACTCCCAATACCTTCATCAGTCTGTCTCAAGACCAACACGGAGGAGGTAGATCACGGTAGCTATTAGTCTGAACAGTGACTAGTACATAAGGAAGGGCAGAAACCTGACTACTAATCAGGATTTGACTTCCAATTTCTCATATATTAACCATCAACTCATCTCGTGGGGACATAAATGCCCCTTTTGTGAGTGTATGTCTTGTAAGTTTCATTTGTCATATCTGTGTCATATTGTGCATAATTCAATACGGTGCATTACACTGCTTATCTGCATTATCATACATAACTTATTACTATGCACAAAGCAAATGGTTAACTGAAGATTTATTAAGACATAATTTTATTTAAAAATTTATATTTAAATGTCTTAAGTTTTCTCTTAATTGTAAATATAATTTTCAATGGGATTTCCAAAAGCTTTGAGAATTCTCTTTTTATTTTAGATAACTTAAGATAACCCACAAATATAGTAGGGGATTGAACAACTTGCTCTACTTCCTTGCTGCTAGTTGCAGTATTTTATCTTGATTACTACTATATCAAGAACATTTATGAATGTACAAGTTTAACACTCGATAATTTTTCAAACAAATAATTTTTTTATTAAAAAAAAAAAATCATATGATAGACCAAGGAAGAAGTAGATTGTATCCGTGCATGTTAGAAATCGTAGAGTTTTGCACAATAAAAAAAGACGAGAATAAAAGAGGAGGATTAAATAAAAGAGGAGGAGAATAAAAGACGAGAATAAATAACAAATTTATAACTCATACTCAATAACTCCACTAACACCTCAACGTTAACCACTAACTCCACCTTACAACCATCATTATTCACTAACTCAATTACAACCAGATACATTGAACCTGAACATTTTCTAAACCACTAACTTTCACTATTAATTAAAACGTGTTAATTCATCAACCCACTAACACATTATTACTTTATCAACAAACCCTCCCTTAAACTATAACAGTCAGTTTAATAATAATTCAAACTTTATGAAAACACCAAGTAACTTTCTAAGTTTTTGAAATACAAGAAATTTGAGAGGATTTGTTAATATATCAATAATTTGATCCTCGCTTCTATAGTAAACAAGTCTAATAATTTCATCATTTGTGAGATTTCTCAAGAAATAATGCTTCACATCTATGTGTTTACTTCGACCATATAGCACTGGATTTTTAGAAAGCTTTATTATTAAATTGTTATCACAATAAATCTGAGTAGGTTCATCTCCTTTGAAATGTAATTTTGTAAGGATTTTCTTTAACCAAATAACTTGACGAGCACAAGATGTTGTTCAACAAATTCAGCTTCAATGGATGATAATGTAACAATTGATTAGTTCTTCGAAGATCATGAAACAACTCTCGTCCCCAACATAAAAATATACCCGAATGTACTTTTTCGATCATCTAGATCTCATGCATAATCACTATCAGTAAAATCAAACAGATTTGATTTTTTCTCCCTTTTGTAAAATAATCCAAACTCTTTAGTACCTTGCAAGTATCGAAAAATTCTCTTTGCAATTAAGAGATGCATTTATGTAATACAATCCATGTATCTACAAATCATACTTACAACATGCATAATATCAAGTCTTGTCGTCGTCAAATACATTAAACTCCCCACTATCTGTTTGTAAAGTGTGGCATCAACTTTCTTTCCCTCAATATCTTTGTGTAACTTCACTCCAAACTCAGATGGAGTGTTTACAGGATTGACGGAAATCTTTAGGAATCATTCTAATTTATGCAACCAAATTAAACAAAATGATGCAATACACATGATCATGTCATTGTCCAAAGTTTCATAGCAAGAAGACGGTAAAAGCAATAAATGCACAATTTTCATAAACCAAACTTGAATCAAAAGATGTCCCATAATTCTGGTTTCAGTTCGGAGTCAAAAGAACCTTAAAAGAATAGAAAATTTGCTTAAGGGGTCAAAAGAACAAGATCTAAGCTTAGGTAAACAAAAGTCATCTAAGGACAAGAGAGGTTTGGGATACAAACCTAAGTTCAAGGAAAGTATGACTTCATATCATAGAGTTTCATATAACTATGGAACTAACTCTAGGTCTAGGAGTCAAGTCAAGGTTACAAGGGAAATTATCCCTCGAGTTGACTTTGAGGTGACTAAGGCTTCTAAGAAGTCTAGAAGAGTCATCAAGAAGGTATCTAGGGAAGTTATCTCTAGTGAGTACTTATCACACCCAAGGAACTCCAATAGATTTCAGGTTCCTAAGAGTATGTTCTCTACACCCTAGATGGATTTAGGGTATGCCAACCCTAATTGGATGGGTAGTCAACTCAACCATGATGAAGTTGTCATTGTTGGGCATTTTCAAGGTTTGTGATATCTTGAAAATAAGAAGTTGACTTTTACTCTTGATGAGTAAAATGTGCCAAGAAAATTTAAGATATTGAGATTAATTCAATTGGCACAAATATGATAGAAATCAAAAGTATGCCAAATTTGGGTTTTGGGTACAATCTAGGGAGTTAGGGTCATCTATGTCAAATTGGATATTTGGCATAATAATTAGTGGATGAAACCTAGATGATAAATTTAGGCATTTTCTTAGTGCTAAAATTGTCATGTTTTGATAGCCCCATCATATGCCATGACATCATTATACTTTCATTTCATCATGAAAATGATACATGTCATGTAATACATGCATCATTAGGTTAATGATAGTTTTTCTTTGGAAAAATATCCATTTGATGTATGCCATAATCATTATCATGCATAAATGTTAAATTCTTTAAAATTAAGGACAAATGACATTAGTTGATATCCTAAAAAGGATGATCAAGCTTAGAATGCTTAGTTAGAAATGCATGATCCCTTAGTTTAGAAAAAAACAATTTATACATCTCACAAGAATTATAGAGTTGACTTGTATGTGTATTGAGGCACATTAGATACAAGTGAGATGTTAGAAAGATGAACAAAACTCAAGATGTTGATTTAGTGCATCTTTTTGAGTTTTCGTTTCATCAAAACATAGATTATGTGAAGTTCAATAATGGAGAAAGTTAATGTACAAGTCATGTGCATTTAACCCATAGATCATGGTTTAAGATTATTTTTGAAAATCATTTGAAAATAGTTTTCGAAAACCTTGGTGAAATTTATCTGTTGATAAGAATCATCATTGATAAGTTGATTTAATGTTTTAGAGTAAAACATTAAAGTTTTTAATGGTTTATAATTTTGTATCATTCTTTGAAAATATGATGTATTTTCATAGAAAACTATTTTTTCATGATAGTATATGACATAAGTAATGTCTACGTGAAATTTCATGATTTTTCAAAAATCATAGAATTATTTATGATTTTTTGAATTTTAGTCTTAAATTGAAGTTGGAAATCAGAAATATCAAATTCAGTAATCAATTGGGTTAATCAATTGTTGCATAGGTTAAATCAATTGGTGGTGAATTTCCGCGAGCACAAAAACTCACGGAATCGATCATGTTGATCGATTGGGATGCACCAATCGATTGGTATTCATCACCAATTGATTGGCACAGGCGAGAATCGATTGGTATATGATACCAATCGATTAAGAGTTGCTGATTTTAACTGAAATGAGTTGATTTCAGTTCATTAAATCATGTTTAGGTAACCTAACAATCCCAACCCTCTGCAATACTTGGATAAGTATATTAGATTAATTTTCTTGGTGAAAATGAGAAAGGATAGTTTATGGTGAAAAATGTGGAGTTAAGGGGGAGGTTTAGATTCAAGGTTGAATCTTTAACCTCATGACTTCATTTTGAGTTTTCCTAAAGGTTTAGAAACTCAAAATCATTGTTGGTGCAATGGTAGAAGTTGGAGCATGCTTTGAGGGGGAGGTTTTCCTTAAAGGCATGGTTTGGAGATTTTTTTTAGGATGAGAAGACAATGGAAGATTGGGAATCTTCATTGTGATGATCGGAGACAATGGAAGGTTGGAAACCTTCATTGTGGTGAAATGAAGAAATGCTCAAGGTTGAGCATTGGAGACAATGGAAGATTGGGAATCTTCATTGTGATGTTTTGAAGTTGGGAATCTTCATTGTGATAAGATGAGGAGACAATGGGAGGTTGAGAACCTTCATTGTAACACAAATGAAAGGTATGAGACTTTCATTTGAGAAGTAAATCTCTAGGAGAGATTTTTTTTCAAGAGGAGAAGAGACTCTTGGGAAGAGACTTTGATGTGTGCCAAAGAGGGAGAAAAATGTAGAGTTTAAGTTAGGAAATCCTCATTTATGATTTGGCATGGGTTGAAGAAGGGAGTTGGGCTAATATGGGTTAGTCTAAGTTAAACATATTGTCAAACATCAAAAAGAGAGACATTATTGGTGCAATTATCCCTAGGTCAAGGGTTGACCAAGCTCGAGATGGCTCAAGTTTGGATTTAGATATTTGATCAATATGTTTGTGAGATGTCAAGTAGATCAAGGGTTGACTAGACACTTGACAATATCGTAAGCTCTAGTGGGACTAGGCAAAGAAAAGTCTTGGTTGGTAATCAGGTGATCAATATATTTGTGTGAAGTCAAGTAGGTCAAGGGTTAATCAGATATTTGAAGAGGAAAGTCCTAATTGGGAACTAGGCAATGCAAGTCCTAGTGGGACTAGGCAAGGGAAGTCCTAGTTGGTAACTATGCAAATGCAAGTTCTAGTGGGACTAGACAAATGAAAGACCTAGTTGGAAACTAGGCAAATGTAAGTTCTAGTAGGACTAGGCAAATGGAAGACTTGGTTGGGAACTAGACAAACCTAGTTGGAAATTAAATTAAAGTCCAAGGTGGGTTAGCTGAGAGCTGAATACTTGGCATGAGGCAAACCTAGTTGAGAACTAGGTTAAAGTCTAAGGTGGGTCAGCTGGGAGCTGAATACTTGGCACGAGACAAACTTAGTTGGGAACTAGGTTAAAATCCAAGGTGGGTCAACTGGGAGTTGAACACTTGGCACGAGGCAAACCTAGTTTGGAACCTAAGTCCAAGGTGGGTCAGCTAGAAGCTGAACACTTAGCATGAGACGAAAAGTCCAAGTGGGTCAAGGAGGACTGGACACTTGATGACGAAGCCTTGACACTTGATGACGAAGCCCTGATAGGCCATAGTTGACCGGATGCTAGGCAACGGGAAGTCCTAATGAGTCATGGATGACTTTGGGGTTGGGCAAAGGAACCCTAAATTCGGATTTAGAGTTTAAGGTTGGGTAATCGATTGGCCCAAAGGAAATTGATTGGCTAATCGATTCAGCCCAAGCCAATCGATTAGAGTAATCGATTGTGAGCCTTTCACGACGGCACAATAGGTGCTAGAATCGATTGGCCAATCGATTAGCCTTTAAGCTTAGGCTAATCGATTAGGACAATCGATTCAGTGCGGTTTGTCGCGATTTCGCGAAGGAACAAAAGGTTGCTAAATCGATTGGCCAATCAATTCAGCAGGGGTCAATAGATTGGTAGTGTTTCTTCGTGAACAGAAGGATGCGTAATCGATTGGGGAAATCGATTGACATTCAGCAATCGATTAATATGGTTCATCAATCGATTGGTCATGCGGAAAAAGAGTCATTTTACATGTTTGAACGATCAATGTGACATGGTAATCGATTAGGGGTAAGCCTAATCGATTAGGAGACATTTTCCAGCCTAAGAGAAACCCTAGAAAAGAGGTTTCGCGAGGTGTTCGAGCTGTCGATTATTGGACGATTCTAAGTGAAGTGCTACTGCATTTTCGAGTCAACAAGAGGTTTTCCCAAGCAACAAGATCGATCAAGCAACGTGTTCATTGTATTTGTATTTATTTTCTTGTTTCTTGTTGTATTCTTTGTGCTCAAGCTTATACGAAGATTTTTCGCCTCCGGAAGGTTTCCGAGAAGGAGGATTTTCATAGTGAAGCTGAGTGTGAGGAGTATACCCTTGGATTAGTCACCTCAAGGAGGTGGATACCAAGTAAAACGAAGGTGTTACCCTTGGATTAGTCACCTCAATCTTTCGAGACTTTCGCCTAGTCACAACTAGGACTTTCTCTTTGCCTAGTCAACTAGATCTAGCCAGCTGAAGAAGAAAGAGGTGGATGACCCATGCTCTAGGATCTGAACATGTCCATCAGCTCATGGAGCTACTGTGTTTGAGTGGTCTAGAATCCACTAGTCATCTCCTCTCGTAAGCTCGAAACTAATTCCTCTAGTCAGATCCCTTTATCCTCGAGGGTGGGTGGATGGAGGTAGGTCAAATTGAGGCATGCCTGTGATCTATATATCTGGTAACTCCTCCTCCTCAACTGGATTAGGTGCATCCTGAGCACCCCTCTTCCAAGACAAGGTCCCTGGGCATCTATGTCTATCCAAGCTAATGAAAGCTGTCGATGTCCTTTCTAATCAAACTCATTTAGGGGTTTGAGCTCACCCTGGGTGATGTCAACCCCTAAAGAGGCTAGTAGGGCAGTTAGGACATGATAGTAAGACATGTGAATTCTCTTGCTAGTGACAATGGAGGAATAGTAGATGATGGTATGGAACAAGAGTAGGCTAATGTCTAAGTCTAAGCTATGACAGATTGCATAAAGCAAAAATGTATGAAATGGTAACATCATAGCGACATCTCAAGCGGTCAGGGGCAAAATATAGTTCACTATGACTCGGTATAGAACATAGTCCTGAACCTTGAGTCGTAGTGAATTGAACTGATTCACTATAGGGACCCTCTACTCGTCCCCCAAAGAAATAGGAGTACATCCTATCTAGGGTGATGTGGGAGTAGGGGTCTCCAAAGGGTAGGTCCCTAGGAGGGAAATAGACAAAGATCGAAGTGGAATGTCTGAGTCCTAGGGAGTTCCCAATGACGGTAGGTGTGAATAGAAGGTTTCTACCAGCGACTCTAGCCGTGTAGGCAAGATCGTCGATCTTGACTAGATTATTCGGTACACAAGGTTGTGTTAACTTGGATAGTACAATAAACTAGTCGATCGAGACTATAGTGCTAGATGACCTCAATAGTGAGTATGCATGATCTAGTGAAAATGGTCCTATGAAGATATCTAGTATGTAATGCTATAAAACTAAAGGATGCAAATCTAATCCTAAGTGCCTCGGTAGGAAACCTAATGTCTGTGGAGGGGGTATCCTCCGTCAGGGGATCATGAGCGGGGTCTCTTACTTCTCCTAAAATGAAATAATATTTTAACTAATTAAAATATTTGACTTTAATGAAAAGGTTTCAGGTTATGGTATTACTTAGGTATATTTGACGTATATACTAAGAAGTGACGACCCGAGCTTTTTGACACCGAAACAGACGCTAAAATAAAAGAAATCGGAGGCGAAAGAGAACTTGAGGCGACCAAAGCTTCAGCTCTAGTCCGTATATATAAAGAGGTTCGGGCACCCGAAGTTGTTCCGGGTGACCCGAGTTTGGTTGTCTGGCGAGATTTTTACCACCTTAGGTTAGGGCGATCAGAGATATCCGAGCGACCGGAGTTCGAGCAGTAATTTTAATTTGTTTTGCTAAATTTTATTTAAGGTTTTTAATTAAGGTGATTTTAGTTAAGTTTAAGGATAATTAAGTTCTAAAATGTGTTTTAAGGTTTTAGAAGGTTTATTAATATTCTAAAGTTTAATAAGATTTAATTAATATTTTAAATTTTAAAAGGATTAATTAATATTTAAAGTTTAATAAGGTTTAATTAATATTTTAAAGTTTAATAAGGTTTAATTAATATTTTAAAGTTTAATAAGGTTTAATTAATGAATTAAGTTAATTATGATTTAATTAAGATGGATTAAATTAATTATGATTTAATTAAGTTGAATTAAATTAATTATGATTTAATTAAGTTGAATTAAATTAATTATGATATAATTAAGTTGAATTAAATTAATTATGATTTAATTAAGATGAATTAAATTAATTATGATTTAATTAAGATTTAATTAATCAATTATGTTAATTATGATTTAATTAAGATGAATTAATTTAATTAAGATTTAGTTAATCAATTATGTTAATTATGATTTAATTAAGATTTAGTTAATGAATTAAATTAATTATGATTTAAGGTCGAGTTTTACTTAGCCTTGTCCATCTCACCTGTTTCTACATTGTAACACAGTAACCTTATAGTTGTTGTGAGATGGAGAGTTTTAAGGTTTAGTTGATTTGAGTTTAAGAATTATTTGACCTTGTATTACATTCAAGTTTAATCATTAACCAATTAAGTGAATATTTCATGTTTCAGCTTCCAAGCTAGGGGTGAGGCACAAAGGCTTTCTTGGGTATCAGAGCAACGACCCCATTTCTAAGATAAATCTGATTCGTGAAAGGGAACATTAATTGATTTTTGAATAAACCTTGGTCTAACTAGTCTAGGACGAGGCGAGATAGCTTCAGCTAGTTCACCTAGATAAATAAATCAAGTAGGATACGTCTTACCCCACCTGACTTACCTAGACTAGATTCCCTAACATACTATCATCTCGCCCAATCTTGATACTATGTGGGCAAATATCAAACAAACCTATTGTCCTTAACTAGGTTAAACAATAAATTACAACTAAACATGCATAAAATAATAAATAAATAAACACACAATTTATTTAATAATGAAAACATTTTTCTTATTAGCTCCCCCTTGATCATGGCTTGGATTAGGTTTGTTTAACCCATGGACATGATCTTGGGGGACCCAATATTGGTTCGGTTTGACTTGATTAGTCAAGTCGATTTTCTGAACCCATGCTTGAATCTTGGGTTTATTTTGATTTATTAATGATATAAATGATTTATTCGTGTTGTGTTTAGATTTGTAACCGAGTCTAGTTCTCTTGTACACAGCTCGCTGAGATCCAAGAAGCATATTAAGGCTTTTGGATCCTACTGCAAACTTTTCCAACGAACCCTTGAGTTTACTAACCTGCTCTTTCAACTTGGAATTCTCTTCCTCAAGTTTTTGGACTTGAGTTGAGGTTCCAAACTAAACGTGATTGGCTAGTAAACTCGAGTTAGTCTGCTCCTTTAGGAGTTTGATTTCCTTTAGAAGTGACTTGACTCGATTATTCGATCTTTCTAATTTATTGATTATGTACGTAATTACCCCATATAATGTAAGGAATTCTAGGGCGCTAAACACGCAAATGCGCAGCGGAAAGCCCTAGATCCTTTGCCACCGGATCCGTGC
>JBBUKS010000055.1:5025853-5040203 GCA_038050645.1 Hedychium gardnerianum | reverse complement strand
TTTTAAATATTTAGATTATTTTTTATTCTTAATTAATATATTTTATATTTAAAAAATATCGAAACCATATCGGCACGGCACGATATGATACCGAAACCGTATCGTTCCGATCCAAAACCGAAACCTCGACACGGGTCGAGATTTTAAACCTTGCTTTAACTATAACTGACAGTTCCAAACTATAAAATGTAACTGCTTTTGAAGGTTAAAATTAAGGGGTGATATTTTTCGAACCGTTGAATCAGCCATTCCTAATCATCAAATCGTTGGATCTATTGAAAGTTTGAGATGCTCATCACACCCTTGAATGCGCTGCTGCCATGGGTTACTTCGTAATATTTTCTTCGATATCATCAATACTTAATTCCATTTCATTTTTTTTTTGTAAAAAGAAAACCAAATTCCTACTCCCTTCACTTCCACCTCTCATCCTTCTTCACCCACATCAACACCCGTTGCTTGAGCACCAGATTTTGGGCCTTATTGTTCTCTACCTTAAAGCAAAAGTGGTGCCTTTTTCCTCTACTTCTTCCCCTTCCATTGTCTTTTCTCTTACTCTCTTATTCTTCATTCTCTATGTTTTGCCCATCTTCCCCTTGCTGATCATTCTCATTCTTTTTTACTTATGTCTCTCTTGCTCCTTTCCATTTTGTTCTTTGCTTGTCTACTTTCTTGCCCTCTTCTACCTCTTCCCCTTTTACCTCTTCTCTTCCATTTTCTCTTCTACTAATAGTATCCCTCTCCATTCTTCCTCTTGAAGACACATGATGCTTTGGTGAGCTACACCACCATGAGTGAAAAAGGTTGAGAGGCGAGGGTGGAGGAGAAACGAGTTGGGTTATGGTTTGCTTTGCTATTTTGTTGTTTTTTTTTTAATTTTTAATAAAATTAAATGTTGATGTCTTGGACCAAAATGTTGTATACCCAAAGTTTATTATCACATTTCATGAGCTCTTAGTGAACTATTAGACTCATGGATATTGATTATACCTTACAGATCATCTAGGGTATCTAATGCAATATCGAAGCATAGTTTCCTTTCTAAAGCTGCAAATTAGTTGTTGTATTCTCACCCTAGTTTCCCTTCTAAATCTACTTTGTTTTTTTAGTTGAAATTGACTCAATTGCTACATCATGATACTCTTTGGAATATCTATTCATCAATATGGATCAATGTAAATATGCATGCAAAGTGACACTATGAGACTACTCCATTACTCAAGTAGGTTATATGGACACATATGCCCATGTATATGTTTTTTGGGAATTCTTTAGAACTTTTAATGATAAATATAGTTCAAAATAATAATTATTTTTTTTTAGTATTGAAGGGGACAATCATTCTAGGGCAGAGTTAGTACAAAGAGGTAGACTTTTGGGGAATCCAAACTACTATGGAATTATGGTACACTATTAGTAGTCAAAGACAAGTACCAAACCACTTAGTTGAGTTGATTGACTGATATGGCTCTAGAAGGTTAGTAGTACTCCTTGGTTAGAAGCTCGGAATGAATTTATAAATGACTTTTTATGGAGCCACTAACTAATTTTCTTATGAAAAGGTAGTCCACGTAATCCATCTCCTTACAAGTGTGGTACTTTTTAGTATTAATTGTCCAAATTTGAAGGTGATGAAGGCATTAGTTGGATTGTTTCCCTCTTGTTCGTTCCCCATTGAAGAGAAGTACAGAGGGAAGATTATCTATTGATTTCTTCCCTTGAAATATACTTTTTTTAAAACTACTTGACCCTGGTTGCAGGAAGTTGGAAGCTATATCTTGAATTTCTCCCCTCTCATGAACTTTGAGAGGAACTTGCACTTTTTACTATTACCTTGATGTCAAGGAAGAAGATAAAGTAGATTGTCTTTCCTGTGTGAACCTAAGGAAGGAGGGAAGAAATTCAAAGATAGTCCCTTCTTTTCTTTGGGGCAAGTAGTTTATTTAGTTCACCTAGCAATCATTAATAAAAATTACCTCGTGTAGGAGACTTATACAACAACAACAACAACAACCGAGCCTTATCCCACTGTGGGGTCGGCTGTGTAGGAGACTTATAAATGATTTTTTTAGGGAACCACTAATTGAATTGCTAATGGGTATGCTTTTGGTATCCCTCTTCTGGGGAGGCATGCACTAGTAGTAACTTTGTCACATTAAAATGACCTACTATGCATGGAAGGATACAACAAAGGGGTGTCTTAGGAATCCTTCATGGGATAAGCAATTGATGAATAATAAATTGCTAATAACGTTAAATTTGTTTTACTTACAAATAAGCAAACCATGTAAACACCTTTAAAGGGACAGTTAAGGAATCAGCTAAGGGATCAATAGTAATTGACTTGCAAATACAAAATTTATACTCTTGCTAATACTTTATCAAGATCATATAAACATAAGTAGTGGTTAAAATAAAAACATCAAGTAATTCAATGCATACCAACATTAACTATGTGATGTAATATGGTATGGAATCCTCATTTCTACTCCATGACCTATAACTCATTGGTGAGTCACTCTCGAAAGCCTACAAATACGAGCTCAAGAGAATAAAGAATAAGTATTTTCGCTAACCTTTAAACACTCCTCTTGTTCTTTCTTTTATAGCCTTCAATTTTCTTTAGCTAATTTATTATTCTTCTGTTTTGTCAAGATCCACCATCAATTGATTGATTTTTTCGATCGCTTTAGTCTGCATTTGGCCAAGGACTACCTATGGAAGTTGGTATCCACTATAGCCCTTGGCTCATCTGATCGTTGTAGCGCTAGCGCGCACCAGTAATGACTCCTTGTTTTCTCACTATAACATCAGTTGATTGAAATCCAACATTAGTCGACTCACCTCAATCAGTTGACTGCTCAATCAACTAGGCTCTAAACAAAAATATTCTATTTGCAAGCCACCAATCCTGAGTTAATTCCTTAGTTGATTCAACTTATCTATTGAGTTTAGTTGATTGGATTTCAACATCGATCAACTATACTCAATCAATCAATCGACTGCTTACTCAACTAAGCTCTAGAAAGAAATATTTTGCACGTGAGCTACTAAGCTCACCCGACAGCCCTATTATGATCATCTTAATGATCGAGTCTTTGCCTAAAATTGAGACCTACCCTCATTTTAAGGATACAAGTCTCTCAACTTTTGTATCTCACATAAGAGCTTATCTTTTATAGCTTAACTTTGTTAACAAAGTCATCTCCCACTAAGTTACTCGTCCCTCTAATGCACTGAACCCAGATTCGTTCTATATATCATCTTTCACACTTCACCTATATCAGATTCGTTCTATATATCATCTTTCACACTTCACCTATATATCTTGCTTTTTTTCAGCTACCTTCAATGTTGCACTTTAATGCTCCTTGTCCTCGAATGTCCCACAACATCTTTCTTTGAGATCCAAGGGACCTTGAGCTATTGAGTCAACTAACTTGGTTATGCTAAGTCAAGCTCTATGAGATGCTTCAACATCACCTTAATACTTCTCATTCTGCAGCCCCTCATACTCCATGCAATCTTCTCTGAACTCCATCTCCAAGCCATTGAGCGTGTTTCCTTGCCCACACCAAGCCATCATCCACACTTGACCTCGTCAAGACACGAGCTCTGTAACCTCCATCGGTGTCCTGCTAAGTTTATACACAATTTAATACACATATCAAATATATATGAAAGACCTAACTACATCTTAGACAATTGATTGAAAAATATCAGAAAAAAGAACTAAAACTTACACATGATATTTATTGACTTAGAAAAAACTTATGACAGAGGCTCGAGAGAAATTATGCGAAGAATTCTAGAAAAGAAGGGTATTAGTGTAGCGTATATTGAAATAATTAAGAACATGTATGAGAATGTAATGACAATAGTGAAGACTTTAGGCAAATTAATCAAAGTGTTTTCTATAAAAATAGAGTTACATTAAGAATAAGCTCTAAATACATATATTTTTACACCGGTTATAGATAAACTCACTAGACACATCCAAGGCACGTGGATGTTGTTTGTAGATGATATTGTTTTGGTCGATAAGATATGTGAAGAAGTAAATGCTTAGAAGTAAAATTTTTTAGGCTTAGTAGAGTAATGACAGAATATATGGAATTTAAGTTTAGGAGTATTAAACGTAGTAAGCCAATTGTTAAGATAGGAGTATCAGTAATTAAGAGCTTTAAGTATCTAGGATCATTTTTGCAAAAGGATGAAGAGGTTAATAGAGATGTTTTACTTAGGATACAAATAAGATAGTTGAAATAGAAGAAAGTGTACCTCTAAAATTTAAAGAGAAATTTTACAAAATGATGACTAAATTTGCTATGTTATATGAAGTTAAATGTTGAGCTATGAATTAAGCACATGAGTTGTAGAGATGAAAATGTTGAAGTGCATATATATATGGACACCATTAGAAATAAGAATATTAAAGAGAAAGTCGGGGTTGCGCCTATTTAGGAAAAACTCCGACAAATGCGTTTAATATGGTATGAGCCATGGATTAAAATTTCATGCCGAGCCGGTCGAAACGGACGAAACATTTCGTTCCAATACTACTTGACACTAGGCCCAGCGGTAGCCGCGGAGGCGTTGTGCGACCCCGCGGTCGCCACATAAGGCTCGCGGGACCCCTCGGTCGCGCCGGAGGGTCACGCTAGGTCAGCGGGGCTGTTTTTTTAAATTAAAACTCATAACTTATGTTTATTATCTCAATCAACTCCTAGCTATAATAGGGATAATCTAAAGAGGCTTAATTAAACCCTAAGAAAATTATCTAATTAATTATATATTTTATTTATTTTAATTCTAAAAATATATAATAAATTATTTATTTATTTATTTATCTCCATATTTTTTCTTTTTCTAAAAATTATTTTTAATTATTATATTTAAAAAATACCACAGAGGAATCGTGCCACTCCTGCAACCGTGGAGGGATCGCGTGAGCATGCTGGGGTTTTAATTAAAATTTAAGTTGATTATTTTAATCAACCCCTAACTATGATAGGGATAATTTAAAGAGACTTAATTAAACCCTAATAAAATTATCTAATTAACTATATATTTTATTTATTTTCATTCTAAAAATATATAATACAATTTTTATTTATTTATTTATCTCTATATTTTTTTTTTTAAAATATTTTTTATATTTTTTAAATATTTATGTTAAATATTTTATTTTTAATTAATATATTTTATATTTAAAAAATACCGAAATGATATCAGTACTGTACGATATTGAAATTGTATCGGCTCGAGATTTTAAACCATGGTATGAGCATGTACTTAGGTAACCAATAAATATCCCAATTAGACGATGTAAGATCATGATAAATACGCACATTAATCAAGGAAGAGGACCAAAGAATACTTAGTTAGCAATGAAAACATACGATAAAATTTATTTAAATATAGATGAAGATACGAGGGATCGATCCCAATAACGTAGGAGGATCCATATAGCCGACCCACTTAATAGGATAAAGGTTTAGTTGCTATTGTTGATTTATTGAGCTTATGGTTACATTTATTTTTTCTGTTTTGAAAATGCTACTACACTATTACGTGCATATGTATCTTTTGAACACCCCAGATATTTACATTATTTTTGGCACTAGGCTTTTGTAATTGCAGCTAATGTTTATCATCGAGATCTAAAACCAAAGAACATACTTCTTTCTGACACTCCAGATATTTGCATTCTTTCTAACATCAGGCTTTTGTAATTGCAGCTAATGTTTATCATCGAGATCTAAAACCAAAGAACATACTGGCAAATGCGAATTGTAAGCTCAAAATATGTGATTTTGGTTTAGCAAGAGTTGCATTCAATGATACACCAACGACTATATTCTGGACGGTAGGCCAATTATTATGAACAGTGGAATTCAATTGTTCTTTCTCAGAACTTGCTGTCTTTTCACATAACATTATTTGCTGTACGAATCATAGAGTTTATACTCTCTACATGGATAATTGTAATCTTCCCTTGGTAATTATAATCTTCACTCATAATCATCTATTGTAGGATTATGTTGCAACCAGATGGTATAGAGCTCCAGAACTATGCGGGTCATTTTATTCTAAGGTAGTGTTTTTTTGTTTTTTTTTTTTGCCTTTTTGTTTGACAGGGTAGTGCTTTTTTCTAATCTATTTAACCTCCTGTGCAATTTATTATATTAAATCATGTAAATTCATTGACATTTAGCAAAGCAAGTTCAGGTTTATCATTTCCATTTTCAATTAGAATGTGGAACATATATTTGTTGGATTATTGGGTAAATAATGTAATAATAATTTTGTTATAGTTCTGTTCATTTAATATGTAAATAAATAAGCAAGCTTTATGTGTGTATAGTACAAAAATTTGTTGAAAAATGAGGTAATTTTCAGCCGTATAATTATTAATTTAACAATGGATTGACAATTGATGACTGTTTCAAGTGTTACTATCTTACATATTTAGAGTTAAATGTTCTTCAGTAATTAGAAACACAATTCTTGTTCAGGAAGGGCATTTGTACTCTCCTGTAGTCTGACATATCTTAGCTTTCAGGTACTTGATCGTGCTTTATGGTCAACGAATTCTTCCATTTGTATTTTTTTTTATCATCTAGAAAACGTAATTGTAGTGTGTGTATTGCAGTATACCCCTGCTATTGATATATGGAGCATTGGTTGCATTTTTGCTGAGATCTTGATTGGAAAGCCTCTTTTTCCGGGTAAAAATGTGGTTCACCAGCTGGATTTGATGACTGATCTTTTGGGAACACCTTCCTTAGATACCATTTCTCGGGTACTGCAACCATGTACAAGAATTGTTGCTATTAATGCTAATTCTACAATGACAATTCTTGTGGATTGCAGGTGCGCAATGAAAAGGCAAGGAAGTATTTAAGTAGTATGAGGAGAAAACAACCAGTTCCCTTTTCTCATAAATTTCCAAATGGTGATCCTATGGCACTTAAATTGTTGGAGAGGCTTTTGGCATTTGACCCTAAAGATAGGGCATCGGCTGAAGAGGTTTGTTTAGTGTCACGATGTAGATTTTGTCAAACGAGCATTTGCTTATGTAATGTCATTTCCCTTGTGCCATATGAAATTATGACCATAAAAGTTAGTTATTTTTACTAAATATTCTAAATCACAATCTGCTAATAAGTTGAAATTCTGTGTAAATTTATCAGGCACTAGCTGATCCTTATTTTAAAGGACTGTCTAAATTGGAAAGAGAGCCTTCATCTCAACCAATTTCAAAGATGGAGTTTGAGTTTGAGAGACTGAGAGTATCAAAAGAAGACATTAGGGAACTTATTTTCCGTGAAATACTGGAGTATCATCCACAACTTCTCAAAGAGTATATTAGTGGAACTGAAAGGACAAATTTCCTTTATCCGAGGTATTAAATTAGTTTTTTCCCAGATCTATAATTTTCTGAAGCATATTACAAAACGTTATCCATCATCTTGCCTATGCAGTGTTCTTGATCAATTCAGAAAGCAGTTCTCCCACCTTGAGGAAAATAGTGGTAAAAATGGATCAGCGGCTCCTTTAGAGAGGAAACATGCTTCTCTCCCCCGGTAAATTGCTTATTCAACATTTAGGTTCTATATGCATATTAATGTCTTGGAATATTGGTAGACATTTTGATGTGGTTAGATTGGAAAAAAGACTTGAGAACCTTTTGCATCTCTTGCCTTTACCTCTCAAATCTCAAGCATTTATAACCATGATTGAGTTTCAGCTCCTAGTGGGTTTAATCCGCTCTAGTAAACTAGTTGAATTAGCTTGACAGGTAACTTGTGCTTTTACGATATGCTAGCTTTGAGGAATTGTAGTTAGGGTTCTAAACGAGCCAAGTCAAGTCAAACTTTGTGTTGCTCAAACTTGTTTGATAAGGTTATCGAGCCAATCAAGCTGAGCGTAAAATGAACTAAGCCATTAAAATGGTTGTTCAAGCTTGACTTGGTTCCTTTTTTATGAGTTTGAGTTTGAGTTCATTTAAATGCTATCGAGCTCTTAATTTGAACTTGTTTGAAATTTTTACATTTTAAAACTTATTTGGTCGGTTAGTGAACTTGATATTACAAACTTGTTTGATTGTTTTGAGAGCTTGTTTGTCTATTTACATGTTTGATAAGATCCTTGTTGATGAATATCGCTAACATTGTTTAAGAACATCTCACAATCTTTTCTTCGTGAATATTAATGAATTGAATACATATGTGTTCAAATATGTTTATTCAATTTAATAAGTTAGCGCAATGGTAAAGTTGCTGCCGTGTGACCTAGAGGTCACGAGTTTGAGTTTGGAAACAACTTCTTACAAAGCGAGGTAAGACTGCGTATAATAGACCCTTCCCCCGCCCTCGCATTGGCGGGAGCTTCGGATATCGGGCTGCCCTTTTTTTTAGTTTATTAAGTTGTTCAAGTTTGTTTATTTAATTAATCTTGTATTAAATAACATAAACAAGCTTTTACTAACTCAAACATCAAGCTTGTTCACAAATATTTGGTTCATTTACAATCCTAATTGTAGTCTAGTAGTTATCTAATTAATTGTTTTGATAATTGGCACCGTAACTTAACCTAGATAGGTTGATATTGCACAAAGGACTCTTCACTTTCAACAATTATCATGGGCCCTCTTTGGCTATTTTTCATCACACGGCTTGACCAACTTGATGATGGTTCATACCTTGGCTCTTGCTTTTCCATTTTTAAGAAACATGTTTTTGATTCCTTTCCATTTTGCAGACCATCTGTGATGCACTCTACTGCAGTTTGTGCAAAGGAGGAACCAAGGGTGTCTTCATCCAGAGGCAGGCAAGTGATTGACGACACAGTAGGTACCGGAGAACTGCCAAGAAGTTTAGCTAGCACTTCGCTGTTGCCTCAGTGTGTTCCAGTAGGTACGAATCTAATACTCATATTCAACGTTCTAATCCTCGTAACCAGGTTGCTCCAGTTGCAACCCTTTGTTGGCAGAAGTTAGAAAATTGGTTTAAAAATGTCAGCTAAACCTGGGAGAGCTGCAACTCCAGCGATGCAGTGTGATGGTGGACCAAGCCATGTCTTTCCACATCAACCTGTGATTCCTCTTGCCTATTCTTTCCATAGAAGTGCCGGCAATGTAGCTTCCTCAGAGAGGAACTTAGAAGCGGATCAAAGACCACCTCAATCTATGTTGCGAAAACTCACACAGCCTCTCAATCAATCAAGAGGAACTAAAGCTTTGACAGTCGAAGACAGAATGTCCGTAGATGTTAACTTACTGCCTCCATAATTTACAGAATGCAGTCTCTATTCCGATGTGTTGTGCAGCGACAGTTTGATATATGATGGATGAATTATGGCATTTGCATGTTTATGTTATCGAGCAAAAGAAACCTACTATTCTGTGATTTCGGTTACAAAGTCAACTGTTTCCAAGTGTTTTTGAGAAATATTAATAACCTCATGAAGAAGCCGTACATACGTTTTGAGTACTTGAGACTATACAAAAGTCAATTTCTTACTTTTATTTTAAAAATGTTTTATTTACTATTGGATTTCTTTTGGTATCATTAACCTTAATGGGTGTAACTTGTCTAATAGTTGAGTTCATATTTAGTTGTTTATATATATATATATTTGATTTATTTCCATATCTTGTTAATTACTCAAACAAGAACCTATCTTATAGTGGAGAAAGTATTCACAAAAATGTTTTATGTTCTATAAACTTACCAGTCACGTGTCTAGTGCTAATGCATAGCTTTTGAGATTTTTGGTAAAAATAAAGAGTTTACGGCGAGAAAACGTCCATCACCAATGTTATTTTGTAAAATAATTCAGATGTTTTAATTTTATCCGATTAATTCTTAATGAATTTTTTTTAGTTCACCTATCTAGGATAGAACTATAAATGAATCAAAGGTTCGTGAATAAATTTGATGTTCAGCTTGATAAAAGTTTGTTTATGTTCGTTCAATATACACGATCAATTAAACAAACAAATTTGAATAACTCGTTAAACTAAATAAACACACATATGTGTTCAACTCGTTAATGTTCGTGAACAACGTTCATGACAATGTTCATGAACAACGTTCGTGAACAACCATATTCATTAATAAAACTCTTATCAACATACTAAATAAATAAAATAAAATAAATAAAATAAGTTTGAATTATCAAATTCAATAACCAATCAAACAAGTAAAAATTTTAAACAATCAAATAAGCTTGAATTGAGAGCTCGATAATATCTAAACGAACCAAAGTCAAGCCAAGTTTGAAGTGAGAGCTCGATAACATCTAAACGAATCAAGCTCAAGCCAAGTTTCAAATAAACTCAAGCTCATAAAAAATAAATCAAGCTAAGCTTGAACAATCATTTCAAAAACTTGGTTCATTTTAAGTTCGGCTCGACTTGGCTCGATTATCTTATCAAACAAACTTGAACATTTCAAATCTTGACTCGGCTTGATTTATTTACAACCCTATACCTATTGAATTCAGAACACAATATGTTGATCTTCAAAATATTTATTTTTATTAAATTTAAATTTTATCTTCTTATTTATTCTTTTAAATGTTTTACTATTGCACTACACTTATGGGGCATCACCAATTCTATTTATCCTCATGATAGATGTTCTTTCATGAGTCCATTCTGAAAGCAAATGAAAATGGTGTATTAAGAAGACAACATTGGCAAAATTTCTAAACATAGTCCAATGATGCCAGAGTATGCTGATAAATAGCTTACTCATGGTTAAGGGAGATGAGCAAAACATGTGGAACCTCATACTCACACGGGTACGTTTCACTCCTTTGATCACATCGAGCCACTAAGTTGACAATTTGGCCATGCTAAATCATCCTGCTTCAACAATATCTTAATATTTTTTTGTAGAATCGAATTGGAGAATGAATACCTTACAAAAATTTAATTATTCTCTTGTTAACTTATTAATAAGGACACACATTAATAAATATAAATAAATAACATTAAAATAAAAAAGACGCAAGAATTACTTAGTTACAAACAGGAAGATTGTTAATCCAAGACAAATTGAAGCACTAAAAATACTCTTTTAGGCGGAGTAGCCTCTTACAACGCCGACGTACAAGAATTGAAAAACTAAAACAGTTAAAACAAGTGTGTTATATAAAACAAGAGAACACAACTTCTATTTATAGCAAAATAGTTGAGATGACCATTTTGCTGATGTGACAGTCATGAGAGCGCCTCCATTGATTGGAGGCGCCTCCAATGGATCAAAACTGATCCATTATTGATTTGGCAGCGTTGGGAGCGCCTCCAAGCGTTGGGGGCGTCTCAGTTCAGTTGATTTGACTTCCAGATCTCATCTGCTGTTTTTTCGAAGGTCAGGGCGCCTCCATTGCTTTGAGACACCTCCATCCAATTGGCGGGTGAGGTGCCTCCGAGCCTTGGGGCGCCTCCATCGTTTGGGCGCTTGAGACGCCTCCGAACCTTGGGGGCGCCTGGTGGTTGAGACGCCTCTAGCTGCTCTGGGGCGCCTCCAGTCCTTCTGGTTGCCTGGGTGATCTCTGGTTGTCCGAAGTTGAGCTCACTCAAATTCAACTTCGACCTTCTCCACGAGCCGGCTTTCTCCTCGGCTTCTCGTCCCTCGGACTGCGTTCTTCTCGCCTTGCGTCCTTCTCGCTCCACCAGTGTACTCTTCCGTAACTTTTCATCCCTCGGATGCACCGAGCCCGTCAATTCGCTTTCCGTGCCATCTTTCTCGTCCGCTGCGTCTTCCGTTCGACTTCTTATATTCCTAAGTTCCTGTATACTTAGACATAAGGATCAAATTACACAAGACCTAACTTAACTCGGTTGATATATCAAAACTACTTCGGGATACTTACACTTTTGTCTTGTGATCTTTGGTTGCCTTATGTAACCTTCTCATATCTCTTCAGACATTTAAGTCATTGAGCGTGTCACCTTGGCCATGCTAAATTATCATCCATATCATCGCTAAACCTCGTTGAGCACAAGCTCTTTAAGCTCCATGTGTGATTCTAAAAGTCTTTGCAAATTTAAACATACATATCAAATCAACATACAAGGTCTAACAAATACCCATTGCACAAAAATCAAAATTCAAAATAAAACCCACCCAGTCGAGGCACGACTCAACCAATACTTAGGAGTGGCATCCACCTTAAAAATGGTCAAGTTAGAAGAATAGTCAATTGAAAGAGTTTTTCAGTTAACTAGTACATGAGTCAACTAGCAAATCGACTTGGGGTCAAATAGAAATATAGAGAACGTTTTTGTTTAGATGTCAGTCGATATTCTGGTCAATCCACTAATACTTCATATTAGTGGACTTAGCACCAAACAAAAACAAACAAAATGGTTTTGTTCAAGTTTGTTCTATTTGGAGGCTAGCAGTCAACAAATGAACAATAAAAAATCTAGAATATAGTCGTCGATCTTATAATAATGGCCCACAATAGCTGGATACCTACCTATTCAAGTAATTGACTGAACTATCTGTTGCAACATAGTAGGCTGACAAAATCAAGTTAGGAGTCAATTGATGTATGATTTAGTCAATTGATCGTAACATGAAAAATAGAACTAAGGTCGAAAAGGAGCTAGAAGCTGAGGTTATATATATGGGTCGTTAGAGACTCAAAATGGTTACTAAGTGCTCACATTTTCAATTTCTAAGCTCAATGTTCTCATTTCTTTGTGCTCTAATTCTTTCATATAGAATCAAAGCGAAAAAGATAAAGGGAGATGAATAACCTTTCTTGAGCCTTAGAGAGATGTTAGTTTGAAGCAAGCACAAGTATGGACAAAAGAAAAACATATCATACAAATAACCTTTGGGCAGGTTACTCCACAAATTCCACTTTTTCTTTTCAAAAATCTTTCAGAGGCGGATAAATATCTTATATGACTTTGTTACATGGAGAGTAAAAGAGAATTACAAAAGAGAGAGCTTGGAGAGTAAACAATTTGGCAGTGTCTTTGCTGTGAATTGATGTATATTTTGTAGCCAACATGCACTATATTTATAGCCCACCCAAGTTGCCTCTAGAACCTTCCATTATGTTCTAAATCTCACTCAATTGCTCCTGCACATCAATCAATCGGTCACTAATGTGCAATTGCTTTACTTGTCACTTCAATCGATTGCTCAACTATTATCAGTTGATTACTCTCCAAACCAAACTCCGTTTATGGCCTTCAATCAACTTATTTACCATTGTCGCTTGACACCAACAGTAGATTGATCAACTATTGTCACCAATGAGCTTACCGTTGTTGCTCCATCAACTACTTCTAATAGTTAATTGTCCTTGATCAATTGACTCAATAATCAACTCGGCCATGATAAAAAATATTATGTTCACTTGCCATCTAACCCTAAGAGTTGGATAGTCGATTAACCAATAATTGACTAATAATTCTTTATTAGTCAACTCACATACCCGAAGCTGGCCTGAGACTCAAACTCTCCTAATTAGAGTTTAGATTTTATTAGTCGATTGATAATCCATCAATCTACTGAACCAGAAAACCATGAACAAAAACCTTTTTGTTTGAACATGAGTTCTCGACTCAGTCATCAATTAAGTGGTATCAAGTCTCAGTCGACTAGTCCCATGAGTCTAACTACTTCTAAAGTCGAGTCCACCTATGTTGAGATACTATCCTTCTCCTAGGTATAATTCTCTCAACACTCAAACTCTTTAAGAGTTTACCTTGCCTTGAAGTCATCTCTCATCAAGCTACTTTGTTAGAATCCTTAGTGGTGTTTTGATGTATTGTCAAATAAGTTTAAGTTAAATCCTTATTATGTGTTAATATGTGTGTTCAAGTGTATAAGGACTTAAGAGAACACACATGAACTTGATGGCCAAGGAGCATCGGAGATGATAAAGGCTTGGTAGAAGACGCAATCGAGCGAGAATGATGACACGGGAAAGACGCCGATGAGCTTGGTGCATTCGAGGTAAGAGGAACTACAGAAGAGTACTTCGGTGGAGCGAGAAGAACACACGGGGATGAGACGAAAGGGCTCGGTGCATCCGAGGGACGAGAAACCAGAAGGAAGACTGCTCAAGGCGATTGAGACAAATGGGCAACCGGAGAAGGTGAACTCAACGAATAGTCAAGTATAAAGGTTGACCGAATAATCAAGTACAAAGTGTTGGATCATTAGAGACGAGAGAGAGGGGGGGGGAGTGAATCTCGTTCAAAAATCTTTTCTTTTCAAAGTAGTAGCGGAAAATAAATAGACACTTCTTTTTACTTGGTTCGGAGCCCAGCCGACTCCTACTCCAAGAACCCACGACCCTTTGGATCGTA
>JBBUKS010000055.1:4979954-5002055 GCA_038050645.1 Hedychium gardnerianum | reverse complement strand
GTTCTAAGTCATATTTTTGTTGTATGGATAACTATATTCTTCATTTTGTTCTCTTAACCAACTGTGTAGATGGATTGCTTGCAATTAAAAAAAAATGATTAACCAAGTCGAGTAACGTCGGACCTGAGGTGATCGGCCCGATCCCACAAAAATTTTCCACCGGCCACCAGGATAAATCGGGAAGCGCTAATGGAGGCTCATCCAAACGGCCAACATTCTTAGGCTCGCTTCTCACTGGAGAAAAAATTTCCTACAGTGCGTCGTAGCTGAGATTCGAATCTTAGATCCCTTGGTTATCCATTGGAGGGCCTAACCATGCACCATTGTCCCAATGGATTGTTTGCAATTAGTTTCTTATGGAAGGGGTAAATCAATATTGATTAAAAAGAAATGCTAACCTTATAATAGTGCGTGTAAAACCCTGAACATAATTGTCCCCACTAATGTATTTTGCTATTATGGGCCTTCATCTTGTTTCCCAAATAAAAAGGTTAAGGGCTCAATTTTTTTTACTCCCATGTTCTCAAGAAAAAAAAGAAAGTTCACCCAGTAAGTCTTGGTTTTACAAAGTTCTCCAAATATTTTGTATATCATCCTGATCTTTTTTTTGTTATGTTTTTTGTGTATTAATTTCATTATCTTTTTTCATGTCTTTAATAGTTATATAAGAGAAAATTCGGGAGATCCAATGACAGGAGGAAAGATGATTATATGACAATTTAATTTACTAACCAATTAACTTTAACATGTAGCTAACCCATAAAATATTTCAAACAGAACTCAAATTTCTAGCTGGAAACATAACCTTTTTTTTCTCAATCCAATTCAATTACTTTCCCTTTTGGTTATTCTAAATTTACTTATATGATCATAGGACACTGATCCATTTAGACTGCACTTCGAATTTACCAAACAACAGCCGGATGTAAGTCTAGTGGGCACAATTGGGGTGAGCTTGCATAGACCTTGGTCTAGTTCAACTCGAATGAAATATTGATCCAATATGGATGTTATATCTATTTGGGCGTGGTTAGTTCAACTTTTTCATTAAGTTTGCTTAGTAATTTTTTTGATGTAATACAAATCGATCCCGAGAATTGATCTAACAAGTATATATATTGGTTAAATGATCTTTCTGTATTTTTTACTTTAACTAAATGACTCATATTTACCAATCAATTTAAACTGCTAAAAAAATAATATAAATTATACTTAAAATTTCATTTATTTGAATGGTCCATGTACCATGTCTAGCCTAGCATATTTTTTACTGTTTGAATTCGAGGCTATTTATTCATAAGTCAAATTTGGTAACATGGTGATTGGTGAATGTTCATAAACTGTTGGAATGAATTTTCATAAAGCTAGTTTATTCATTAAGAATTTAGAGAATTGAGTTTTTTTTTGGATGTTTCACATGTCTGTGTCTGAAGATAGCTACCGAACATTGTTAGCTGCAAGTTCCAACATTGTGATTGGTGAAGCATACTTTGCCAAGGCTTACCACTTTCATTGTGCTTCCTTTGTCCTTGTTGAAATAGGGTTCTGCTATCCCCTTGTTTGGTTGGTATGATGCTGGGTCAATGGCACTGTCTATACTGGCAAATACAATTGAGTTGTTAACGCCTTTCTATTGTCATTCTGAGTTGTTACACAGTCATCAACCTTAGTTCTGTTTCCTCACAATTTGTGCTACCTTTTACTTGAAATTACAGTTTGATGCTTGCTTTAAATCTCCACAGATAAAAGGGTGCAAGAACTGTCAAATCATGATAGTGATAAAAAATAAGTTCTAATACCAATGCCTCAAAATTTAATTTGTAACATTGCAATTTTGATATCCAGAATTGTGTGTTCTATTTGCAATACTTTCAAGCTACTTAAGTTGGCAGGTATTTTTCTTGTTACTAAGCTGTTTCTTTGGTCAAGCAGAACTGACAGTGCACTTAGGTTCAGCTGGTTTTTCTTCTTCTATCTGGTAACTGCATTGACAAATCACTTTGTGTTTCTTGTTCACCCTCTTTCATGTCTTGTTTATATTGTCATAACTGCATGTGCAGATCCACATTGGCTTTTGTATTTTTGCAGCCATCGCCCCTCCAATTGTATTCCATGGGAAGTCATTAACGTAAGTCAAAATTTCTACTTCAATTCATGATAAAGGACACTGGAATTGGATTTCTTTCATAATATTTTACCTATCTCAAGGATGTTCTTTTTTTTAAAAAAAAAATCCTTGGGAATTTGGATGCCAATTTCCTTCTAGGTAGTAGTATTTATGAGTTGGGGTGACTAGATGCCCGATAGTAACATGGCATAGAGTTGACTGATTCCTTAGGGAAGATAAAAAAATTGGCCATTTGTGCTTCAACATCAATATTATTTTTCCTTTTTCAGCAACAATTATTTTTTAGCTTTATGTCTCCAGCCCACTACTTTTCAAAACTGGACAAAGCAGGTAGGTGCGACCTAAATTGGGAACTTGGACATGCCTTTTGGTTGGGTGTTAAAACTGGAATTAAAAAGGGTCAAATCCAATCAAACCTGGAAAACCATTTAAAACCTTAAAATTTAAAGCCAAATAAAAAAAATGAGATCAATGATTGAAGAAAATGACAATCAATATGAAATATACTTCACAAACTTATTCCATTGCTTACAAATTAGTTACAACAAGAAGAAATGGGGTAATTCCAACAATTGATATACTCATCCTAAATCCACATAAAACAATATATATATATAAAATTAAAGACGAGGAGAGATCCTGAGTGTTTATGCTCCATCTTCATGCTTTATTCTGATCAACAAATAGGAAAGAAGAGGGGAGATCATTAAGTAGCAAGAGTAGCAATATCTAGGTGGTACAGTGGGGTGAATGTGGATTGCTGTTAACTTTTTGCCAAAGAGATTTGAAGGAGAGAAAAGGCTAGTGAAGAAGAGCTGGGTCGAGAAGGAAAGTTTGGTGGGAGAGGAGAGGCTGCCTTGATGTGACTTGCTAGAGAAGAGATTTGGAGAGTGGCAACTACTGCAGTTAGCGGTGGTAGATCATGAATTCATATTTGTAAAAACACAATCCTGAACCAACTAATTAATTTGGTTGAACAAACTCAACAAGGAACGTGTAACTTATGGTAGAAGTTGTTCTTGCAACCTTATTCACTTGAATCAGATACATTGATCATCCACAAAATAAGGATGTAAAACATGCATGATAATGGACAAAGAAGGAAGAGTATCGCCAAATACAAGGTACCAATATCAATATGAATCGGAAAACAATTGAAGAAAAATCAGAACAGAATCGGTGTAAACCAGGGCAAATCCTTTTCCTTTAACACCCCTCAAATTGGATATTTTGGAATTTTCTTCAATTTTGCATTGTGCACAGATAAATTTGTTGGATTACCAAAGTTAGATTGGATGACACATTCGGCTCAAGATGATCTGCACAAACTTTAGGATGACCTGATATCTTAGACACGTCCATGAAGCCTATATTATCACTTAACGTTAATTGGATGACCCACATGGTCCATGGGTGATACGCGTAAGATACAAGATGGGATTTGTGGGTGATCTGTGCGCCTTACAAGAAGATGGTGGGATATTTGAGATGTAATCACGGAATTTGGATTACTGCATAACCCTAGATCAAATGATCAATGTTTGTGGGTGATCTGCGTGCCTAATGGGATGATTGGAAAACTTCAAAAGGAAATGGCATAGGTAGGCGTGGCTAACGAGGAAGTCTAAAGCACAGATCGAAGTGGAAGCAATTAGTTGGCAATGGAGGTGTTGTGGCAACAAAGCACCAACGGAATTGATGAGACTGTCTACAGGAAATAGTGGAGCTAGTAATCTACTTGGAGGAGAGTGATGTTAAAAGGAAAGGGGTGACCACGATCATCCTAGGGTCTCTCCTCTAACCAAAAACACAAGGGAAGGTGACTTGCTCATCAATATTGCTAATAAAGAAGCAACGGTGGTCTAAGATGATTGTGGTGAGAATAAAGGGAGTTTGACGAGTGTTGTAGATCAAGGATGATGGAATGACTCTGGTATCATAAAAAACTTTTTGCAAAAGTGGTTCTCACATTCTTATTCATTGAAATCATATATATTCTATACATTGATTATCTGAAAAAATAAAAAATATACCACATGGTAATTGACAAAGAAGGAATGATATCAGAAAATTCAAGGTAATAATATCAATATGAATCAGAAAATAATTTGAGAAAAATCAAAACAAATTCAGTGCAAATTGGTATGAATCTCTTTCATTTGATAGGGCATATCATTTAATAGAACATACCACTCAACTGATCCAATGTCTGGTATAGTTTTGAGATGGACATCTCGGCCTTGATATGCAGATTCTTCATCCATCCCCCTTATGCTTATATCACGAGTTGAAGCTGAATATCCTATTAATTACATGAAAAGTCTTTATATGATTGTGTTGAATACCTAACTAAATCTGGTTTTCATCAGCTTCAACTCAAAACATAAAAAAAAATATTTTTGATAAATCTATTTTTGATTTTTTATGTTCTTTACAAATGGATTTCCTCCTTTCCTTCCCTCCGAGAAAGCAATCCAATGAAACTCTTTCTTCCCTCCAATAAAATATAAATTCCACCTTTTCTCTATCTGCTTCCTTTCCTAGCTATTTTGTTCCCTAGGAAACACAGCCTAAGGGAAAAATATTGGAGCATCTAATTGTAGAGTGCTTTTGAATCTCCCTTAGGCCGAGAAAAATTTAAAATTCTATTTGTCAAAGATAAAAAATATAAAAAAAATTGAAAAGAAAAAAAAAAGTATTTTTAATTTGGAGTTGAGCTTCATTTTATGCGAAAGTGAGTTTTCATCCTAAATCGGATGGAAGCAATATAGAACTAGGAAGAAAGTTGTTGTCTTTTTCTTCCCTCTAGCTTTTTGTCAAGGGAAAAGTGTAGTGAAAGTTGGGGAAATATTTTTGTTATCTTTTTTTTTGCTAGTAGCTTTAAATGTGATGCAAAATGAAAAAACAGTTGGACATATTCTGATAGAGGTACGAAAGTGTTTGGGAAACAAGATATTGAATGACTTATTTAAGCTTATAATGTAAACTAAAAAATACGTACTCTAATTCTCTTATATAAAAATAAAGGAGGTGTACAAAATTTTGCAAATTATAGGGGTATTAAATTAATGAGTCATACCATGAAATTTTGGGAAAGAGTAATAGAAAAAAGACTAAAGAAGGAGACCACGATGATTAAAAATCAATTTAGATTTATGCTTAGAAGGCTAACAATAGAAGATATACATCTTCTCAGGTAACTAATTGAAAAATATTAGGACAGAAGCAACACTGACACATGATATTCGTCGACCTAGAAAAAACTTATGATAGAGTCCCAAGGAAAATTTTTGGAGAACTCTAGAAAAGAGAGTATTAGCATAGCGTATATTAAACTAATTAAGGATATGTACGAGGATGTAATGATAAGAGTGAAATAATAGGTGGATTAACTTAAATATTTCCCATAAAGATAGGGTCATAGTTGTCAAAAGCGCGAGGCGCAAAAAAGCGCTCAAGTGTCCTAGGGCTTAAAGCGCAAAGCGCAAAGCGAAGCGCGGGCTTTATGGAAAAAAATGCAATAAATAAAAGAACTATTATCTATTAAAAAATATGAAAACAATAATAATCAATAAATAAATATAAAATATAAAAAAGATTAATTAATTATAAGAATTTAAAATATAAATCTGATTAATCAGAATTAAATAAATTTATTAGAGTTTTTTATTTTTAAATATATTTTTTAAATTTGATTTACTGATTTATATGAATTAATAAAAACTTTTAATTTTTTTAATTTAAAAATTAATTTTTTTATATATTTAAATTTATTTATATAAATTAATATAAATCTAATTATCAGAATTGATTTATATTAAATTTTTTTTATATAAATTAATAAATTGATTTATATTTTTATTTTAATTAGGCTTTAAAAAACCAACCGGGTAACTCGCGATCTCGCGATCCCGATCACGACGCCGGCGGCTCTGGACGCTTCGCGGGAGAGCACCGGCGGCGTTGGAGGCGACGAGCGAATCTTCCGGTGGCGCCGGAAGCGTCGCGCGAAGCCTCCGACGGCTCCAGAGTTAACACGCGACGCCTCCAGTGTTGTTGGTGCTCTCCCGCGACTCTTTGATCAGGATTAAAGAAAGCTGGAAGTTACCTGTTCGAAGAAGCTGCGATCCACGTCGATCCGCGGCGACGAGAGGAAGACGAAGAGGTACGAGGTTTTGAACAGGTTTAGGGCTTTAAGTTTATAAAAAAAAATCAACAAAAAAGGAAAGATCGCGCGAAGATCGCGCTTCGCGCAAAAGCACAGCGTGCGCTTTTGCGCGAAGCGCTCGCCTCTTTACCCTCCTGCGCTCCAGACCCGTGCGAAGCGCAAGGGCTGCGCCTCGCGTCGCTTCACGCTTAAGCGCACGAAGCGAGCGCTTTTTACAACTATGTATCATCCGCAAACAATATACATCATGGTAACATGTATTGAATACAACAACATCAACAACCAAGTATTATTCCACTAAGTGGGATAGGCTAGGTAACGTGTATTGAATGTGTCTAGTAAATTCATCCATAACTAGTATAAAAAGATATAACACTATCTTTATAGGAAACGCTTCGGTTAAAACGCTTGAAGTCTTCTCTTTTGTGATAACATCCTCTTACATATCATTAATTGTTTCAATATACGTTATGCTAACATCTTTCTTTCTAGAATTCTCCACGTAATTTTTCTTAGGACTTTATTATAAAGTTTTAGATCAATAAATATCATGTATAAGTTTTACTTCTTTTCTTGATACTTTTGAATCAAGATGTCTAACTTCTATTATCGACCTTTCAAACATGGATCCAAATTAATTTTTGGTCGTCTTGGTCTCCTTCCTTAATTTTTTTTATCACTCTTTTCTAAAATTGTATGTTATGACTCGTTAGCTCAATGTTCTTATAATTTGCACAATTTTGTGTCTCCATTGATTAGGCATTTAATAGCCTTCTTCCCTAGGCACTTCTAGACCTCTTTTGGAATTACAAATTAATAAAAGTATAATAAACATTTTATAAATAGTTAAATTTCATTTATTGGATCATTGTTTAATTACATTTTAAGTACAATAATGTCTTTATTGGAGCTCGATAACAAGTTCAAGCTCTTTAAGATAAATGAACAAACTTGAACACAATAAGTTCAACTCAACCCTAGACTCAACCTAGAAAAGACATTTGATCCAATCACCTTATCAAAATGCATTTAGTCTTGCCAAGTGATTTTTCCATTTAAGGAGCATATTTAAGTCTTCATAAGGTTGTAAGAAGTAATAGTTTCATAATTTAGAGGATAACCTACTTGGCATTTTTTAAAACTATTGCAATATTCTTAAAAACACCCATTCCTAGTTTTGGTACTTGTCAATCTTATTTTGTAGATTTAGATGTATAATAATTGTTTATTGGAGCAATACAAAATCATTTTAGTGTTACAAATATTTTTTTTAACCAAGCGAGTAAGACAAGTGAATTTGGAAAGGAAGTAGGGTTTAAATGAGAGGAATTTAGAGTATTTTTTGGCATTTAAAGCAGCTTATGAGTGCTTAAGGGCATATGTGCATATGTAATTTAGAAAACTTAGAGGGGAAAAACATAATGTACAAAGAAAAATTAAATCCCAAATAGAAAGAATGAAAGGGAGCTGAATTTAGTGGATTCTTTGTGCATTATCAAGTAGGGACTACCTCATTGGTTTGGTTGAAACCTTCTATGGCTAAGCCCCTTTGTTTTTCGCATCTTCCCAAAGCATTATCTCCTCTCCTCTTTCCTTATGGCCAATGGCATCAAGTGGGAAGTATTTTCCTTTGTAGCTAACGACATCAAGGTAGACAATAACCATCAGAGACAAGGTAAGCAACTAAAAGGTAGGGCAACGAACCTAGAGCAGTTGTTTGGAGTTTAAAGAAGCCCTAGAGGTGCATGTATGAGCTTAAAGGGAAGAATTAAACCTAATTGGAGGTTTGGATCCTCAATAAGTTTTTTTTTATGATTTTAACAATACTAAGGGGATCTTGTGCACATCTTTTGTAAGAAATAGTTTGTGGTAGTAACTCTACTATGTATCTTTAGGCATAGTACCTTTTCCCTCATTGCTAGATGATGGTGATGTTGAGAGAATGAGGACAATCAGTAACTGATTGATAAAGGGGGGTGAATACTGTGTGTGCCTACAAATGAGATTTCTAAACTTCTCTTACTAATATTTAGCAAGGTCATAAAACAATTAGCATCAGAACAAAAATATAAACAAGTGCAAGGACACACCACAATCGCTAATACCTTCGTTTACGTGGTTTGGCAGCCTCAAGTTGCTACTCCACAGCTTATAATCCTCTCCTGAGGATCACTCCCAGATTATCTCTATATTTTCTCCTTCTTGACAGCATAAGAAGTGGAAAAACCTCTTATAAATCTTTCAAAACATGCAAAAAAAAGGCTTACAAAATAATGAAAATCAATATTCAAAATGAAGGTTAAGGCGGTCGTCTAGGCGCCGCCTAAGCGGGAGGCGGACCTCAACCGCCCCACATTTGTGAAAGGCAGTGGTTTAGGCAACGGTCAAAGTCAAGTTAGGTTAAAACCCCACCTCTTTCTGCCTCGAACCGCTGTTGCTGCCATCGTTGTTGTTGCCCATCGTCGTCGTTGTTGCCGCCATCGCTAGCGTCTTTAGGTTAGGCTTTTATATATTTCGGATCCGGCACGACACAAACGAAAAACCTAACTCTCAGTTTCGACGTTTGTGCTTCGTACGCGTCGTCGGACCCAGGCGATGCATCTGGGCCTATTGTCGAGCTCGGGAGACGTGTCCAGGACCGTCGCTGGGCTTGGGCGACGCTTCCAAGCCCATCGCCCAAGCCCGCTTCAGGGCCCGTCGCAGGCTTAGGCGATGCTTCCGGGCCTATCGTCGGGCTCAGGCAACGTGTCCAAAGCCAAAACACCGAACCGAACAAAGTTTTTTTTTTGAACTTAGGATTTAATCAAAATTTTATATTCATAATTTTAATCAACTCCTAGCTATAATTGAGATAACTTAAATATGTTTAATTAAAGTCTAATAAAATTATCCTATTAATTTTATATATATATATATATATATATATATATATATATATTTAAAAAAAATAGATTAACTTTTTTATTTAAAGTTAATATATTTTATAGTAAGTTTTTAGTATTAACATGGTGATGAATTTTTTTTAATTATCTTGTTAGTTATATTTATATATTTATTTGTATCTTATATAAATTGTATTTTGTATTGAGCTTATTTATACATAAACATCATAAAGAATGACGACTATTTATAATATTAGGTACAAAAATAGTAAAAAAAAATCAACTGCCTAGGCAGTCCTAGGCGGCCAAGGCGGTAGGGCGGCCAAGGCGGTAGGGCGGCCAAGGCGGTAGGCGGTCAATGACCGCTCTGCCACTGTCTACCGTCATTTATAATACTGATGAATATACAAGCATTGCAATCTATTGCAGCATAGATTTAAATAAACATGAGTTATTATTTTGTTCACAACCCTTTCATCTCATTATATAGTATCTTCTAATTCAAATGTTGAAGTTGTTTTGCTATTCTAGCATTGATCAATCAACTAATTTCTTGTGGTTGTTATTCGATCATGCCATTATGCCTTCTATTAACGACTCACCTTCTATTAATGACTTAACGGCTGACCTGAGTCGACTGCATCAGTGGACTGGTACCCACATCCATCAACTAAACTAAACCATAAAATCCAAATATACTTTAGAGTTTTGTGTTTCTATCAGTTGACTCGGTAACTAGTCGACACGATTCTCAAATACGATCATCCTAATAATCGAGTCATATAGTTGAACATCGATGCTCCTCGTCTTGCAGTCCCTCAAATGTCTCATACCACCACCCTTCTTCCATCTCTACAGACCTTGAGTCATCATATAACCAAGACCTTAGCCACGCCATTTTGCCTCCATGTGCATATCCACTAAGTCTTGTATAATTCAAACACACATATCTAACAAAATAACAAATCCTAACTTAAATCCTTCACATAAACATCAAAACTCAAGGTCAAACCCGATTACTTAGGGCATGATTACACCAATAGGTGAATGTAGGAGGCACCTCCGAAAGGAGACAGATAGAGATGTTTCTATGATTGGTCAATAAGCTAAAAAGGAGAGTACAGTTGGATTTGTTAATTGGAGGCAACTTTAAGTGTTAAAAATATTTTTGTTGAACGTGCATGGTGGCGTCCTTATAGTACATTTTTTGGTATCGACCCTAAACAAATGAAGATGTTGATCTTACTTCTTATCATGACATTGACCCTTGTATGCATGGTGTACAATGATGTCAACCCTATTTTGGCATGTTCAATTAAAGAGTTCAATCCAATACACATAGATGTGCATTTGCATTATATATTTCATTTGTCAATTGTTGTTTGATATGCCATGTAAGTGAGAATGGTTATTCTTAACTGACATGGCATGCAAGTGAGAATGGTTTGGCAGATGTTCAAGTGAAACTCTAAACTAGTTTGTATAAGAATAATGAACATCAATTGGAAAAATGATGAATTCCCCTCATAGTATTACATATGTTCCAAACTCTATTTATTGTTTATCAGACCTAGTTCATGTCACAAACTATTGACCCTAAGTGTTCTGTTTAATGATGAAAGTGTTGTTTGATAACGCAAGCTAAGAACAATAATTGTTATAGATCCACCCTGGTCATATAGATCGACTCATAAAAAATGGTTAGTTGACCCTATTTTCCAAAATGCTACTAATATTGACTAAAACATTTTCTGTTAATCTTATTTCCCATAAGTAACGTGGATGGACCCATAAACTTTCTAAGGTTGACACAGCTCTTATACCTAGCTCTGTCATTTTAGGTCAAGCCACTATTTTTCTTGGATTGACCTAATCTGAAACAATGAACTTGCTATTATTCAGGGTGACAACTAGAGTCTTCCCACACATGCATCATGACAAGTTCTATTATAACCCCGAATTACTAGCACTTCCTTGCATCATGCTATAATTAATATGGTTATGTACAATTAAAGATATGTAATAATACAAATTAAGATCTGACTCATGAAACAAAGATGAATATAAAAATATTTACAAGGCATCTTAAAAAACCAAAACCCAATTGTTCTCAACAGAATGAAAAATGCCAGTGATCCCACGAGTACATCAAAGTATCAACATGGCAATTTCATCAAATTAAGGTCAACTAGTTTCTATACGATAAAAGGATCTCTTTTAATCCCTTTTGGCAATATGAAGAGTCTAAGAAAAAGAAAGAAATGCTGCATCTAGTTGCTGATACAAGTTTTGTTAAAATATACCTGCAATGATCCAAATAATTTTTACACTTTCTTCAATAGCAGACTGAACTATCAACCAACATCATAATTTCATGGTCATTTGTCCAAAGCTACAATACTTAACAAGAATCAACACACAAACAATTAAATAGAAACATGTGTGCTAATTTAAGATTGTATACAATAACTTTTTATGATGCTTACTTGCATGAAAAATATCCATGAATAAAAAATCCTCCTAAAAATTAACTACTGCAATTTTTAAAATGAACGTATTTTTTCTAAACTAATTTTTCTTGCCATTTCTTTATGTATAATTAATTGCAGCTAACAAGTCAGCCACATGTGGCATGACTATTGTCAAAGCATCTGCATCTTGATATGATCAACAAGCACGGAATTTATCAAATTTAGCAACATAGGGTGCAATTAAAATAGATATATTTCACATTTTATGTTCTTTTAATCTAAAACAACTGCAAAACATTACATCAGAAACCTTAACCAGGATCTTTCATGGATAACATAGTTTTTTTAAAAAAATTAATTCAATGAAGATGACTGATAACCTAGTTAGCTCAGATCAACTAAAGATTTACATCAGATGAACTAGTTATAATAATAATAATAATAATAAGACAAGTGAGAACAATTAAGGCTAGCATTTGCTAAACTCATTCAACCACTAAAAGGTAACAATGGTAAACTAATAAATGTAATAGAAGAAACTCACCCGTTGGCATCAACAATCTCCCTAGAAATCTTCATCTTTTTGGTTGTGCCCTTATACAAGTCCTCCAGGCTGCATGACAGCCGGTTCTCGATGGGCGCTTGCTTCCTTGGTTGCTGAGTGTACATTGACGTGCCGCCCTCCCCGCCGCTAAATGACGACCCAAATAACTCGTCCCTGAACATCCCGCCAATTCCACCTGGGAACCTCGATCCACTCCTGGCCCCGCCACCCATGCCTCCGAACGGGCTGGAGAAACCAAAGAACTCGGCAAATATGTCATCGGCACTCCTAGGGTTGAACCGGAACGAGCTCGGCCCTCCTTCGGCACCGCCAAACGCACCGGCACCGGGCGGAGGGACCTGTCCCTTGAGGGCCTCCTCGCCGTACTGGTCGTAGACGGCGCGCTTCTGCGGATCGCTCAGGACCTACCGAAACAAAGAGATCCAATGGTTCAGAATGATCGGAGCTTTGGAGGTGGGAGATCAGGGAGGAGGGGGAAGGAAGAGATGGTACCTCGTACGCTTCGGAGATCTGCTTGAACCTTGCCTCGGCTTCCTTCTTATTGTTGGGGTTCTTGTCCGGGTGCCACTTCATGGCGAGCTTGCGGTAGGACTTCTTGAGATCGTCGTCCTTGGCGCTCCTATCGACGCCCAGGACCTTGTAATAGTCCACGCCCATCTCCTTGTTCTTCGCTTCGGCTCTTGGCTTTCGCTGCTTGCTCCGATGGAGGTAAGCCGGGTGAGTATCGCGAGAGTTCCTCCTTTTTTATAGTAATTCTTCTTCTTCTTCTTCGTTTTTTCCACTTGTTTGTTTCTCGCCGCCGCCGTCGTTCGTCGTCGTCGCCGCTTGTGGGATTGGCTCGGGGATGCGGCTGTAGTTGAACGGTGGGTTGGAACGAATTTTGAAGCTTCTAGAAGAACCATGGGCGGGCCAAATTAGCCAGGGCCCAATTAAATATGTAGCAAGGGAATCGAGTTTAATATTTTAATTTGAAATTGTATTATATTTACTATTGTTATGCCAAGAAGAAATAAGAAGATCATGCAATGCTTAATTTGATAGAGATAATTATAAATAATAATTTTATTTTATTTTATTAAACTTAATTTTTTATTATATATTTAAATAAATTTACATATTTATTATTAATAATCAATTTTCTGGTGACCTCTTTTATCTTTGATTAGATTAATATACATATTTATTGTAATTTTAAATCATGTACATATTTATATCATTTTAAATACATTTTCAAAAAAAATCTTTAATAAATACAAATTTTATTTTTAATATTTTTATTTTTATCTTATCTATTCGTGCATTCACATCTTCACTTTAATATTTTCAACTCTACAAATTTTATTTTTCTACTCAATTGATTGAGATAATTAAATACTCACAATAATATTAATTCTAAATTGTATGAAATCAATATCCCAAAACCAATAAACACTTACGGTGCTCTGGGAGAAGAAATTAGAGAAGAAAGTTTGTTATCAATAACAAGATCACCCGAAGAACTTTCACGCTAGATCCACAAATCAAATCCCTTGTTCTTTCAAATGTTCCTCCTTTGAAGAGAATTTGAGAAGACACGCAACCTTCTTCTCTCACGTTCTCTTTTGCACTTCAATGATTCACCTCGGATTGCTTGGACGCTTATAAAGAAGAAGATAGGAGAAGAGTGGGGCAACGTGTGCAACAACTACGCACGTCCACTCTCACGACAACGTGTGCAACCACTACACATGTTGCCCTCTTCCAACATCTCCCACTCGTCCAAGACAATACACAAAGATCATATAAATCACATAGACTATATAAGAATCAAATTACAAAAACTAGAGCAAAAGACCAATTAGTCACAAAGACCAAATAAAAACATTCAATCCATACCTAAGAAAAAATGGTTCATGCGAATAGCAAGCATACTAGCAATCAATGTTAAAAAGATTGTTATACCTTAACTTAGCTGCTCTTAATTAGAATGAATCAGAGACATCAATATCTTATATTTACCCCAAATTAAGTCATTTATATCAATATGAATATCTCTAATCTCTTATAATGACTATTATATCGAGAGCATATTAAATATCTCCAATCAATACAATTATTCACAATCACATTTTAAGTACTCAACAAAAATTATAATTGGTCGACTAGTGAATAAATGTCAAAAGATGTAAATTTATTTTGATCTTTCTTTTTAGCTAGAATTTATTCATTCTAATTAGTCTCTTTTCTAATTATGCTTTATAGACTGAATCATTCATAGTCAATAGGATACATGTTAAAGTAGTAGAACCTGATTATAACTTTAAGTAGACAACTAAATAGTTACTTGGGGTAAAATTAAGATTAACTTATAATCTCAAGGGTTTCACATAGTAAAGAAGCAAGGATCTTACTATCCTTATTGTCGCTATAGCACATGTGGTATGAATCACATGCTACCATGTTTTTCTTTTTACCAATAAAGAGTACATGTTTTTATCAAATTGAACATCATACATATTTTGATCTAGACATTTTCAATGTCTAATCCTAAATTCAAATATGGCCTCCAGCAGGTTCAGTAAATGGTGGTTGCATTTACTTCTATCATTATCAATTCATAAATGATCTCATCTTGATACAACTATCAAGGCGACCCTAACTTACAGATATGTCTTCATGCATAGCTTCATTAGTTGTCCTATAAGTAATGGTCTTACCTCTATTTATACTTAACAAATAGAAATAATTATCTATGTGAGTAGACCAATCTTAACTTTGCCAACATGCTCACCGAGACTTCAACCAAAATGTAACAATAACATATATGCTAAATAGATCATGACATTTCACAAATTTGATTGTCTTTATAATATGTTATATTTTTTAAAGTCTCAAAGATTTTACATGTCCTTGAAAGGACTTTTTAGTCAATGACTTAGTAAAAGAATCTGCAAGTATAGCACATGTAGAGATATACTCAAGAATTATTTTTTTCTTGTCAATAATATATCTTACAAAATTATACTTAATTTTTATATGTTTGTCCTTGCTGTGATATTTAGGATCCTTCAAAAAAGTTATAGCAGCTTGATTGTCACAGTACACTGTAACAGGACTCCCACTATCCTCAACAATCTTCAAATATATTAGGAACCTTCTTGTTCATCCACTACACGAGCCATATACTCAGCTTTCATTATCGACAGCGCTACACAAACCTATTTCTTGTTGTTCTATGAGATGACGCCACCATTCAGTAAGAAGGTATAGCCGGATGTGAATTTTCTATCATCAAGGTCTCTTGCCCAATCTGCATCTATGTAGCCTTTCAGACTCATCTTAGATCCTTGAAAATAGAGACAATAATCTATTGTCCCTTTGAGATATCTGAATATTCTATGCATCTACCATAGATGTCCACAATGAGTTTTGAGAGAAGATTTTTAGGGTGTACCTTACAATGTCGTGGTTTTCAAGTTTGTGTCTGATAAGGTGAAGCCCATTTAGGATATCCTTTATCCATCTTGCATTTTATAGTTAAATAATTGATTTAAAAGTAAATCACATTTTATTACCTTGGAGTCGTTCGTTCCTTCGTGAAGCTCGACTCGTTTGTCCCATAATTTTTGGAGTTCTCGAATGGACTGACCCAGTTGAGTTCTTCCTTTGTAAGCTTGCATTGCAGTGTGTTCATTGCTTTGTAGTCGACTTGGGCCTTCTTCTTCATTTCCGGATACCATTTATCCAGATCTAATGGTTCTCCGAGTTTCGTTGGTGTTTAGTATCCTTTTTTGATATTGAACCACATGTCAATGTCGGATTTAAGAAAACACTCCATCCTCCATTTCCAGTAGCTAAAATCTTTTCCGTTGAAGAGCGGTGGATGGACAGTGTTATATCCTTCTTGGTGGGACATCGACATATTTGCAAAAGAATGTAAACGACAACAATTTCTAAGACTTTGTCTTGGGGTAAGTAGTGTAGTTGAAGGAAATAATAGCAAGATAAAAAGAATGTTATAGAGAAAAGAAAATTTTTAAAGAAGAGAAAGAGATTTGTAAAAAGCTTGAAAAATGATTAAGCCTTTTTAGAGCGCTTCACTCTGATACCAATTGTAGGATCGAAATAGAGAGGGGGGGAGTGTAAATCTCATTCATTTTAAAACCTTTTCTTCTCGTAGTGTAAATCAAAGTTGCAGCAGAAATAAAGATAAGCAAACACACAAAAACAAATTATTTGTACTTGGTTCATAGTCCAGCGACTACTACTCAAAGGCCTGCGATCCTTGATCGCTTCGATGGGCAATCCACTATAGCTCTTCTCTCCGAAAGCTTTTGGAGAAGAAGAAAACTCATACAATGAAGAAGGAGAATAGTAAAAATACTACTATTTCCTTATATTAATGCAAGTAATAAAAGTATACCGACAACGTGAAGAGTATAAATCAAGCATAGACTGTTGATGTGCCTCACGACATCGTAGTAGAAGATCTTGCATGAACAACAGAAAGAGATAGAGTGTAGAGAGAATTGTTAATGAGCCATGAATCCCGAGGTTTCTTTTATAGGCCTTTACTAGTTGACTAAAAATTGTTCAATCGATTAATGCCTATTAGTCGACTGAACCTCTATCATGTGACTGAACTCCGCTCCCTTTTTTGTTTGCTCCAATATGATATGGTCGATCTTGTAAATAACGCTAATCAGTCGACTGAACCCCTAGGGTTTCCTTCCCTATGTGATCCTATCTGATCATCTGCACTTTCTATCTTTGATCAGTCGACTGATCCCCTCTGTTTTCTCTTTTGCTTGATTCAAATCTCCCTGTGCTCATCCACCTTGATCAATCGACTGAACCCCTGAGTCGACGAGAACTTTGCTTTTTCTACAAAATAAAGTTAACACAAAAATAATACAAATGATGATCATGCAAAACAGAGTTAAGAACATATAGTAATGCATGAATAAGATAGACAGATAGGACTGTCTTGATCTTGACTTAGAAATCTCCGTTTCTTCATTCGGATCATTGCCTAAGGTTTATCCCTACTGGGACACAATCTCATTGTCTTTTTCAGTAGAACCACTCCTTCCAGGAGCTTACCTCAACTCACTTGCCAAACACCTAGTGTTTCAGACATGTTTAGACTTTAACCGCTTAATATCTAATCGGCCTCCCAGGGCTTCCTTCAGATTCAATATCTTGTCCTCTCTGATTTATCAAATTCATTTTGCCACATGTCTGGTCCACTTGACCCATATGGACATTATGCTTGGTTTCCACGATCTACCAAGACTTCCATTGCCTAATATCTGGTCCAACAGACCTAATAGGATTTTCCAAGTTGAGTAACCTACACACTTAATCAATCCATTAGATCACAACAAGACTTAACTTTAAGCTTTTCACAACATCAAAATATAGGTTCGATTCTGGTGCGTCCTGTACTAACACACAACTCGTATGAGGTTTTCGTTATCACCTTACTAGGAACTTTGTTGAGTAAAAAAATCGTATTCTTGAGTGCCTCACCCCATAAAGACTTCAGTAGAGAAGAAAATACAATTATCCTTCTCACCATGTCTTTTAGGGTATGGTTTCATCGCTCTGCTACACCATTCTGCTAAGGTATCCCAAGCATGGTGTATTGCACCATGATTTCACACTCAGCAAGATAATCAACAAATGGCCCAGGACGTTGTTGGTGGTGTTGGGAGCACAATATTTTAATCCAAGATTTTGATGTATGACTAAGGTTAAAGTTAGGTTTGGTGAAATTTAATGATTTGGTGTCAAGTGTGCAAGTGCATAGAACTTGACTAGTGAAGAGTCCTAGTAAGTGAAGTCTTAGTTGTGAACCAAACAATAAAATTCTTAGCTGAGAGCTAGGTGAATGAAAAATCCTAGTGAGTAAAGCTGGGCAGCTAAAGTTTTGGTTGGGAACCAAGCGAGGAAATTCCTAGCTAGGTGCTAGGTGAATCAAGTCCAAGTGTGTAGAATCAGCTAGAGTTTAATTTCTTGGCAAGACAAGTCCAAATGTGTAGAATCAGTTGGAGGATGATTGCTTGGCAAAACAAGTCCAAGTGTGTAGAATCAGCTGGAGGCTAAATGCTTGGCGAACAAGTCGAGGCGGAATCAGTTGAAAGCTGATTGCTTGGCCACCCAATCTAGATAGGTTAAAATCTAGTCAAGTAAAGTGCGAGTAACTTTAAATCTTATATCCTACTCATTACGTGCAACAACTGCAAGGAAGTTGTTTGACAGTTCCAGACGATCGAAGGGAGTTTGGGGCGACTGACTGGTGATAACTTTGCGAGTGAAGTCAGAGGGTCTAGGTATTCATAGCTAGGTCGAGACGACCAAGGGTGTATGGATGACCGAGAAAGCTTCCAGGTGACTGGGAAGATGAGGTTATCGATAACCCGAACGAGTTAGGTCAATATTAGATTTGATCCCTCTACAGGCGACCGGGGAGCCTACAGTTGACCGAGAAGCATTGTTACCGTTATCTACCGGGTAGAAGTTGTAGCCACGTCAGCATGAAGACGGGCGATCGGGGAGGCCCTAGTTGACCAGGAAGACACTATAAAAGGATTTCGAGGCAGATCTTGAAGAATCAATTCCATTCCATCTCACTCAGTCTTTTGTACTCATGCTCTAGAGCTTCTTCATTCTTTGTGTTGCGACACACTACAACGCGTGCTTCATTTTTGATCGGCAACAACTAGAGTAATTTTTATTTCTATTTATGTCGCCTAACTTATTTAACTACGCTTAATTTTTTAAATTTTTTTCTATAAGATTTCTCCACCTAGGAGAAATTTAAAATAAGAATCATATTTTTTAAATTGTTGTGCATGTCTATATTATTATTTTGGTTGGTCAATTACTTGCATACTTAATGATAGTTAAATGTTGTGCATGCTTACATTGGTCTAGCTATACTTATTAGAATTAATTCATAAGTTATATTTATTTCCGTTGTGCACTTTGGTTGATTCAACTATTTAAGTTATTTTGCTTAAATATCTGCTCGTAAAATTCGTAACGCTATTCACCCCTCTAGCGTCGAGTTCAATCCTATAGTTGTTCACCTAATCCATCAGATCTCCATATTATTCACCACCACGGTCTGATCTAACAACCTTAATCTTCTTACCAAGTTGATTTTCAACTTAGACTTTGAAGGTTTTGAACATGTCCATGGATTGCGACTTCTCATGAATTAGGTATAAATAATCATATCAGGAATAGTCATCTATAAATCTAATAAAGTATAATTGATCGTTCCAAGAAACTTTAGGGAACAGTCTATATGTATCTGTATGTATTAGCTCTAAGACACCATTACTCTGCCTTGAACCCTTATTACTTTTATTAATCATTTTTCCCTTGATACACTCAATGCATATTTCAAAATCTAATATATCAAGGCAATTAAGAATTCTTAGTGATATTAACATTTCTAGGCGTTGTTTAAAGACATGTCTTAAATGTCTATGTCACAATATGGATGAATTCTCATTTGTCACATCACACTTCACACCTATATTATGCATCATAATATTATCCGTATGGTTTTCAGTATCCAATATGTATAGTGTGTCAATTAAGGAACCAGTACCACACATAAGAGAATTTCAAAAAATACTAAAATTTTCATTTTCAAATGAACAAGTATATACAGATTTGTCTAAACATGAAATAGAATTTAAGTTTCATTTAAATGACGACGCTACAAATGTATTTTCCAAATTTAAAGGTACATTGCTCCCTAAACAAACTCTAAAGACACAAATTGCCTCTACTTTTGCCTTCTTGCCAGTTCCCGTATAAGGAGTATCTACATATCAATAAGGATACTCCCTAATCCTAAAATCATGAGTCTACTCCATGAAATCGGAGTTACAACCAAAAAATATCAAGAATATAAGTTGCAATCAAGACAATCAGAAATGAGGAAGAAAAGCTTAGTCTCGATGTAGTAGCTTGTCTCCAGTTGATCTTCAATCTGAATTCAGGGCGTTGAGCATCGGAATTCCCTTGAATCTTTTCTCCAAAGTCTTCTTGGGACCCTTGAACGACACCCAATTGAGATCCCCTCTTTAGATCTAAGATTTAGCTTTCGCTATGGCTGCTGGTGAGTGGCGACACGGGCCATGCTAGTTAACACGGCCTGCCCGTGGCGGCTAGCATGGCTCGCCCATGGCGGTTAGCATACCCCGCCCGTGGTGGAAGTCTGACATGGCTCGTGCCGGCTGGCATGGGCCCCCTGTGCCATCTGCTAGAATTGCTGGAAAATCGAGCACGACCTATGCCGGCTGGCACGGGCTGCCCATGGTGAGCTCTGAAGCAGTTGAGGATTTGGCATGGCCCATGCTGACTAGCACGGGCCCCCCGTGGTGGTCGTTGTAAACTCTGGAGAAGTAGGCACGACCCATGCCGACTGGCACGGCCCATGCCGGCTACCACGACCCATGTCGGCTGGCACGGGCTGCTCATGGCGGCTGTTGGAAAGGACTGAAGATGGAGTACGGGTCGTGCTGGCCGGCATGACCCCCCTGTGTCGAGCACTGGAAGCTCCAAATTCTCAATATGCCCCCACTAATTTGGCCACGGGATGTGGTAGTTGTTCTCCCCTTGGAAAGTTGTCTTCAAATCTCATTTTGACTCTTTTTCGTATCCTATCAATGAAATAAACAAGAGCAATTCTCCAAACTAGAAAAGTATCAAAATGAAGCATGAATAAGTGAAAACATGGAATAAATGCTCAATACATGGGATAAAAATGTGTACTAAACTATGATAAAAACCCTATATGAAATACACACATCAGAATCCCCTAGACCAAAACTTTGCTTGTCCTCAAGCAAACATCAATATCTAGAACACATGTGAATGATCATATCTTAAGCTCAACAAGTTCATCTAATCACATCAAGTAGTATTATCATAAAGCAAAGGTACTAGATTAGTTTCACTAAGCTTACAAGAAAGTCAAAGTTCATAGTGCATAGTTTGCTCCTAGAGTTTTCAAGTTCCAATCTAACTCAAATCGTCATTCTATCGTATTCCCAATGTTTCCAGCATTAGGCACTTACCTGCCATATGCGAGGTTCGTTCCCTCTTCCCAATACAAAGTCTCAAAGGAGTACTCGGTATCAAGAGAAATCTAATAATTATTTTCCCAGTAACCTAACTCGACCTCAAAGGTGTAACATATTAGTTTCCACTCACGAGAATTATTTTTTGTGATCTCTTATTTATTTATTCTTCTCTTTTATTCTTTTTTCAGTAAGTGCTTGCAAGTACAACACTTGAGTAGAGAATTCTTTTTTTTTTTTAAGTTTGAGATCAGATTTTTCCAAATGAGCTCAGGAATTGGTGGGATTCGTTCCAACCTCCAATTATTTGGATTCGTGATAGTGGTGTAATCGGTATTTGGAAATTTAAAGGGTGTGTGACCTTTCATTATTAAAAAAAATGAATCACCATCATGAACAAACATCTTAGAAGATAGACAGACACCAATGTCAATACACAAATTTCCCTCTACACTCTCAAACTCACTCAAATCATACTTAAGGATTTCAACAATGTGATTGATCATCCCACCAACCATTATTATACCTAAAGGGGATTTTCCGGCCTTAACAAGATGTCTAACCAAATGAGAGCATAATTCGATGTTCTCTTCATTCATCATACACCATAGGCATAAAAGTTCACTAAGCCTCATAACCGCTTTACTATCTCCTTTTCCAAAAATGGTATTTGCCATTATCCTATGGAGGTAGTAGAATACTGGATTTTGGAGTTGGGAGGCTTTTCTTAGTAGAAGCCCTAGAGCCAATCATGTGATGGTTGACTAAAGGACTCATTGTATCATATTCTTGTATTAATAAAGG
>JBBUKS010000055.1:4948827-4962137 GCA_038050645.1 Hedychium gardnerianum | reverse complement strand
TATTGCATTGTGTTTGATATATATACCCGTGTTGGGTATTTGAGTATGTAGATGTATTTTGTATCCAGGATATTGTCTGCCGTACAGGGGAGGTGTTGTCCGATTTTCGTCGAATAAATACCCTCCCGGGGCGTGACACTTGTCCTCTTATGTCTTTTACATCAAGTTCATTTTTCTTTATTATACTAATAAGCATATCAAAAAGACCTTTTCCTTATGTATCATCTACTTTTAAAAATTCTATAAAATATTATTCTATTTTGATTGGACTCGTTGAAATATCTATACATCTTAATATAAGAGACATTTGTTCTTGATGACTTATATCTGGAGTACAATCAAGTATAACTAAAAAGTATTTTATTGTTATTATTATTATTTTTAATTATAATATTTATTATTTCTTTTCCTAATATATTTATTAATTCATTTTGTATATTATGACCAAGATAATGATTATGAATTTCACTATTTTGAATACGTTTAAGGTGTTCTTACATTATAAGATCAAATTCCACAATCATTTCAATTAAACCTAATTTTTTTATTGTTATCTTGATAACTCTTCTTATTTGTACCATGAAATGCCAAATTATTTTTTGCAATATTTTTAACTATAGCAATAATTCTTATTAATACATTCTTCCAATGTTCTTTTTCCTTGTTTATCTTTTCTTGTAAATTTTAATCAATGATTTTTTAAAGTAATCTCATTTCAATATCAAACCAAATATTCATATTTATAGTATGTTCACTTCTTGTTTCATAACTTTTAAACTTGGTACTAAGATTTTTCCAATCTTGACACCTTCATTTGATAATTGAATTGTAATTGATTTTTGACTAAATAATTTATAAAAAAAGTAAAATACTTTATATAATTCTTTTGAATATATTAGCCATTTCCTATCATGTTTTTCTCCTTTTGATAATTTTTCAATGAATGAATCACAGAAAAATGTCTAGAATTTTCATCATTTGGAAAAGAGATATTGATTTCTCTAATTGGACCTCTTCCAACTAATAAATCTATTAAATTTATATTTATATTTTTCTATTTTTTTGGATAATATATATTTTGAATAATAGTTTTATCAATATTATTAAAAAGAAAATTCAAGATATATTAATTCATCTTCTTCTTCTGAATTACTATTATTTTCTTCATTACTATTAATATTTGATGAATTAGATTTGTAATCTTTAGAAAAATTTTGACAGATTTTTTTTCCTAAAGTATTATCTTCTAGCAAAAATTTAATTAGTTTTTTATTTAAATTTTCAATTGTATTATTTTTTGAGTTTTGATTTTTAATATTTGTAACAAATCTATCAAGTGCACCTTCTTGAGATTTAATAAATTCTTCTATTTTCTTTTTTCTTATGTTTCGCATATCTAGAATCATTTTTTTAATAGACATTTATATTCAAATAATAATAAAAAAGAAAATATAAGTCCCTACTATTTTATCAAAATAAAATTGCTTAAAATTAAAGGAACAATAAAACCTAATTTATGTCGTGTAGTTTCAATTTGATAATATTTCAAAGTTCGACTATAACCTGCACAAATCTAATAAAAAACAAATAAATATTTTTTTTTTGATTAATTAGAATGAGCACCTAAATGACTAATCAATCCATTTTTTTTATAAAAAAACTACATAAGATATTATTCTCAAACATTAGAGAACATTAAGTATCAAATTTTGTTATGAATCATGCTAAATTAAATACTATGATTAATAAAAATCTAGACTTCCTAATCCGGATGAACAAATATTTATCATTATTAAAAGAAGCCTAAAAGGACGTCTGCTCTAGTCAAGGAAGGGAGACAAATCAAATAGATAAACATCATATGCTGAGGCAAGCGCTCAGTGTTCTTATTCATTCTTAATACCTTGCACACAAAAGTTAGCAGTACAACACACTTCACTCTCTTAGAAAGTATAAGAATGATTAATGAAGAAAGACAGAGTATTGTTGTGAGAACCCTAATAGTCAGCGGAGCTAAATTGACGTAGATAGCTGCGGCAAGAGAATAAGAAAAGATGGAAAAAAAAATTGAAGACAAAAGAGCACTAAAAAACAACATAATCAAAGCCAACAGTGCGATTAAAGACTTCACAAAAACTTTTTAAAAATAAAAAATAATAATTTGATATTTAAAAGACTAGCATTCAACATTTCTAATTTGCATTGTATGATAAAAAAAACCACTAATTCATGTTCTTATCGAAGAAGAAGAAGAAATAACAAGGAAGAAAGATTATCGGCAAGGGAGGAGAATGCATCCTCTGAGAGTATCACTAATGAGGGAGGAGAAAGGTGTTAATGTCATCCCTAAGAGTCAATTATGAGATGATTGATATGAGACTTTTTTATCATATTTTAATAATAGACAACATTTTTTTGTGTTTATATTTATTTTATCTATGAAAATTTGAATAAATATAATGCCTAGAGTGGTAGGTTTTGTTTTATAGTATATCAATTATTTGAATTAATTGTGATATGCTATAGATATATAAAACATTACTCTCAATTATTTCTAGTCAAGTATTAATATACAAGGGTAATATTAAAGTGTTACCTTCCTTACATTTGTAAAGATGAGTGTTATTCTTGATTAAGAAGGAGATTGATAGTGGATTGCCCATCGTAAGTGGTCAACGACTGCGGGCCTTAGACTAGCAGCACAAGCTATGAACCAAGTAAAAAGAAATTTTATCTTTGTGTGCTTGTTTTTTTATTCCGTTGTGTACTCTTAAACGAAAAACATGAAAAAGTGACACGTATTATTCACCCCCTCTAGCGCTTTTCTTCGATCCTATAATTGGTATCAGAGCAAGGGTGCTCTGAATTGGTGCAACCACCATTCAAGTATTTTTTTTTTCAAAATTGGTGCAACACCACTCGAGCCATTTTTCATCTTTCTTATCTCTTTTCTCTCGCACTACTAATCTAAGACCAAGTCTTGGTACAATTCTTCCTATTTTTTTGTGCAAGTTTTATGACCCATCAAGAAGGCTACAGCACCACACGACTGCTTCTTTTCTCTGGCGAGGACTTTGGCTACTAGAAAGGTCGAATGGAGTACCATCTAAAGTCTCAAGTGGAAATGTGGATTGTAATCCAAACGGGATTCACGATCCCCACCGAAGATGGAGTGTCACTCGCCTTCGACAAATGGGACACTCCAACAAAAAGAAAGATCGAGGTAGACGTAAAAACAACCCAAACCCTCCAATGCAGCCTAACCAAAGAAAAGTTGAACAGAGTCAGACCCTTCAAAAGTGCCAAGGATCTATGGGAGAAGCTAATCGAGCTACACAAAGGGACCTCTGATTCAAAAGTAAGTAAACATGACTTATATTTGAATAAACTATACAATTTTAAAATGCAGGATGGAGAATCGGTGAGTCAACTTTATGCAAGAATCAAGACATCCTCAATGGACTACATGCGATTGGACAACAAGTCGAGAACTGTGACATAATCATGTACGATTCAAAAGCATTTTTGAGACACACTTTGTGGGCATCTATAGTAGATGCTAAAAAACTTCAGGGATCTTTCAAAAGTTAAGTTAGATGAATTATTTTTTGAGTTTGAATTACATGAGCAGACTAGTACACGCCCAGTCGAGAAAGGTATCACTTTGATTGCACGTAAAATCAAGATGGAGCCGAAGCACAAGTATCAAACCTGAATCCGAAGATGAATCAGATTCAGAAGATGACGATGAGATCACCACCGAACTAGTTAATCTAGTTCGAAAAATACTTAAAAAGAAAAAGATGATCCAATCAAAGAGTAAGCAACTAGTCTGAATCAAACCACGAAGCCTAAGTCAGAAGTGACATGCTACGAGTGCAATAAGAAAGGACACTACAAGAAGGAGTGTTCGAACATAAAGTAAAGAAGAAGGAAGGCCCTGAAAGAAACATGGTCCGAGTTGTTGGAAGAGTCATACGAGGAAGAACAAGCTCAAGAGAGCTTTCTGGCACTACCAGCACGAGAACAAATGGCCGAGACCGAGTCCGAATTTGAATCCGAAGCTGAGTCCGAGACAAAACACGGATCTATATCTGTTTCAAATGAACCAAATAATGAGGTACATTCTCCTCTAGTCAAAAAATTGTACGATATGATTCACTATTTGATGCAAAAACTAGCCAAGTCCAATGTTCGAGTCAAGTCACTCCAAAAGGAGGTAATAGCTCTTAAGGAGAAGACTAACCCAAGTTCTTTGACTGAACAAGTTCAAAGTGGAACTTTAACTCAAGTCCAACAACTAGAGAAAGAAAATTCTACTTTGAAAGCTCAAATCAAAGAACTTAAAGAATCATTGGAACGGTTCACTTCGGGTTCCAAGTACCTTGATATGATACTTGGAAAACAAAGGATACAATCAATCCGGACTTGGATACAAATCTAAGACTCAATTTAAATCGTACCTATCAATTATAAATCGAACTGCTAGAAAGCAAGTCCAAGCATGAGTTCCTAAATCAATCTTGATTAATCAAGTTGGATCAAACTAATATTAGATCCCTAAGGGTCAAATTCATTACCTAGATAGATCTTATCGAGGTTATGACCTAGGGGAGCCAATAGAAAGATTATTCTCTTTGTTAGATAAATTTGCATGTTTGTTTGATTTACAACTTTCTTTGCATGCTTACTTTTCTACTTAATTTAGAACGGTTAGATAAGGACTTATTCTTGATTGACACTTGCCCAACCTAGTACCAGGGTGGGGCGAGATGATAGTATGTTAGGGAAGCTTGGTCTAGGGAATCAAGTGGGGTAAGATGTACCCTAATTAGTCTACTTAGCTAAGTGGAACTAACTGAAGCTAACTCGCCACATCCTAGACTACTTAGACTAGGGTTTCTCAGCAAGTTGATTAAATGTATAATTTCTTTAAAAGTCTTTGTCTTAGAAAATGGTCTTTGCTCTGATATCCAAGAAGGCTTCTGTGCCTCGCAACGGCCTGGAAGCCAATTTTTGAAATATGCATTTAATTAACTAACTATTAAACCTACACTACAAAAAAAGTGATTTAGGGATGAAATTTAGTGACAAAAATTTTTCATCCCAAATTTACAACAAATTAAGTGACAAAAACATAAATTGTCGCTAATTAGAAATGAAATAATTTCATCGCATATTAGCAACAAAATATTTTTCGTCGCCAAATTCGTTACCATTTGGCGATGACAATAAGAATTTGACCAATTCAATATTCGTCGCAAAATTTGTAACGGATATTGAATTTGTTGCAACAAATATTGAACTCGTTGCAAATTGTTGCGACAAATACAAGGATTCGTTGCAACATCCTAAGATTCAAACCATTTGCCAATAGTTATTTTTTAAATGTTTTAAAAATCTATGACGAATCTATGTATTCGTCACCAATCCTATATTTTGGCAACTATTTCATCATGGCAAGTCCCTCCCCTTGACCCAATCCTCCCTAACTTCTTTCCTTAATTTAGTGAAATCTATCTTTCCTTTAAGGAAACACCTCTCCCAACTATGGGTAAGTCGAGTACCGAATGTCTAGCCTTAGTGATTGTACCAACAATTGTTTCTTCCTTTTCACGGCCAATAATATTCAAAATATTTCTTCTAAAATTTTGATCGTTATGGATGTTTATTAAATCTTGGATATATGAGGTCTCATGTATAACCTTGAACCTTAAACTCCCCTTGATTTAAGGCCTTCACTCTCTTACCCTTTGTTTGCACCAATAAAATCCTTGTAATACTTAATAAGTATATTATAAGATTAAAGATTTTTACATAAATAATTTTATAAATTTTTAAAAAGTAAAAAAAAAAATTAGACATTGTATATTAATTTTAAAACTATGGAAGAAAATAATTTTCTAAAAATACACCTTAATTTTCAAAAGTTAGTAAGTCATTCAATGTTTTATCCAAACTTTATTTTACACCATCAATGGTACTTCTATCAGCAAATAGATAAGATAAGGTTTTTGAAAAATAATTCTAAAATAAATTTTTAAATCAAATTCAATTATGGTGTACTAATATCTCACTTGTTCTATTTGTCTAAGTACACAATACAAAATAAGCATACGATTCATGTAAGATTTTTTTTAATTTAAAATTTCAATTTTTAAAATATATTTTCAAAAAAATAAATTATTTTATAAATTTAAAGTTTGCTGACGCAAAAACACATATATCAATGACTGATAGATTTTATCAGTCGACTGATGGCTTCAGAAATTGAACAGAAGCGAGTCAGATTCGCTTGTTTGATTCGATTGATCTAATCAGTCGACTAATGGTTTACATTAGTCGACTGATATCTTTAGAAATCGAACAAGCAATCTCCATCTCCAGCACACTGTCGATCTCCGTCTCCAGCACACCGGCGATCTCCCATGAGCTAGAGTACTTCTTGCCCTCGCCTTCTCCCTTCCCCTCCCCTCACAGGCCTTGCCTGGGCTTAGTTTACCGCGGCCGACCTTGGCGTGCTGCGGATGACCTCGGCTGGCGGTCGGCCTCAACTGGCTACTGCCAGCCTCGGTTGGATGTGCGGCCAACCTCGGCTCAAATTTTGTTATTCGTCGATCATGCTCATGTATATTTGATTTGTTAGATCAAAATCTAGCCTTTGATAATAGTGATAAATCTAAAGTTAGGGAAAAAAACTAGAAGATTGGCACTTAGTATTTATAAATCTAAAGTTAAAAAGAAAAAAAATAATCAATGCATTGATTCACTTGTATCCAAAGGTTAACAAACTATCTAATAGGTAGAAACATTTGACTGATACTTACTATTTATAAATTGAAACACATAAAATACTAAAACAATTTTAAGTTTCCCATAAAATACAAACATAAGAGGAAAAATTATCGCAAAAGAAGAAATCATCCTGAAATCAATCCCCCTTTGTGTTTCTGACAATAAGGGTATAGAAAGGAGTCCTCTACACGAGTTGAACACCTTCCATCATTATATCATCATTTACACATCCTTCAACAAAAATTGATATGTTTGCTTTGCATATCAATTTTTGACTGGATTGGAATAATTTTTGAATTTTGCATCTAGTAATGTTGACTATATGGATGATAATAAGGTAAGATGTCCGTGCAGAAAGTGTCACAATAGTAAATTTTTAGAATGCAGTAAAGTTTTAAAACATCTTTGTAGATTTGGTTTTATCGTAAATTATTATAATTGAACACGTCATGGTGAACCGTTCATATCTGATGAGGATTATGAAAAAAATATACAAGTCCCAGTTAGTGGGGATCAGAGTTATTTTAATCAATTAAATCTATATCAGAGGATGATAATTGATGCATCAGGTTAGAATTTCATTCCCGAACAGACACTCGGTGCAAGTTCTTGTTGTCCTCCAATAGTTGAACAAGTGTTTACTACTTATGTATCACTGTTGGAGGAGGTAGAAGTACCAGGTGTTGATGAAAATCTTAATAATGAAGCATATCTCCATTTTCAAGAAGCGTTGAGTGCTGCAGATGAACCAGTGTGGGCTGGTTGTGACAGTCACACTAAATTATCTCTCACCGCAAGACTATTAAATGTCAAGACAGAGCATAATGTGTTGGAAGATTATTTTAATGATTTTGCTCAAGTTATTAGAGAGGTATTGTCGCGTGATCACATAATGCTTAATGATTTTTACAGTATGAAAAAACATGTGAAAGAATTAGGTCTTCTGGTGGAAAGAATTGATGTTCACAGAGATGGTTATATGTTATATTAGAGAGATGATGAAAATGTAAATGTTTGTAAATTCTGTAATCAAGCTAGGTACAAGAGCACCAGCAGGAGTCAACATCCACGAAAGTCGTAAACTCAGTTATTTTATTTTCCTTTAACTCCTAGGTGACAAAGGCTTTATGCATCAAAGGTCACTGCTGAACACATGACTTGACATGCAAATCATCAAATAGAAGAGGGGTTAATGTGTCATCCATCATATGCAGAGGCATAAATTTTTTTTGATAGAACATATCTAAAATTTGCGAAGGAGACTCAAAACATTATGTTAGGTCGTAATGCTGATGGACTTACTCCATTTGGTAAATCAGAAAGAAATTATTCTTGTTGGCAGTTATCTTAACTCTGTATAATCTTCCACCTGAGATGTTCATGAAAACACCCTATATGTTTTTAACATTGGTTGTGTCTAGCCCATAAAATCCGAAGAAATTAATAGATGTTTATATGCAATCACTAATTGCATAGCTGAAACAACTATGAGATGAAGGTGTTCCTACATACGATGTACATACTAATCAGATGTTTGTAATAAAAGTTACTCTTCTTTGGATCATAAATGACTTTCCGGCTTATGATATGCTATCGAGTTGGAGTACTGCTGGGATCTTAGGATGTCCAATATGTATGGAGAGATCAAAGTCAACCAGATTGAAACATGGGAAGAAATTGAGTTATTTTGATTGTCTTAGACAATTTTGATCGCCAAATTATAATTTTATAAGGAATAAAAAAGAATTTACTAAGAATAGAATTGAAATAACACCTCCACCATTGAGATTAACAAGTGAACAAATTTGGTATAGAGTGCTTAACTTTTCATCTGTTATTGAAGAACTATATGGTACAACATATGACTATGGAAGTACACATAAATGGACTAAACAAAGTGTATTTTTGGATTTACCATATTGAAAGAGTCTTTTGATTCTTCATAATCTTGATGTAATGCATATTGAGAAGAATGTTTTTGATAATCTGATAAATACAGTCATGGATATCGCCGAAAAAAATAAAAGACAATCTGAATGCAAGAAAAGATATGCGACTCCTTTGTAAATGACCCATTGTTGATGTCGATGAAAATATTAGGGGACCAAAGCCAAAGATATTTTATACATTTAATAAGGATCAGAGACATATTTTTTGTAAATAGTTGAAATCATTGAGATTTTCTAATGGTTATGTCTCTAATCTTGGGAGATGTGTCGATATGAAAGATTACAAATTGATTGAGTTGAAAAGTCTTAAGGAACTCTTACCAAGTTTTGTTTGGAGTAGCATTACAGAGTTAAGCATTTTTCTTCATGATATTTGCTCAATAGTTTTGAGACTTTCACACATTGATACATTAGAGAGAGACATTCCAATCATTTTGTGTAATTTAAAAAGGATATTTCCATCCTCATTTTTTTGATTCCATGGAATATCTTTTTGGTTCACTTGTCATATGAAGCCAAAGTTTGAGGTCCTATCCATTTTCGATGGATGTATCCATTTGAAAGGTAAAAAATTTAGTTTCTATAATTCGTTGTGAATGCATAACAATTGACTAAATTTATTATATATTAATATCTAATCCAATTTTCTATATTACAATCAGATTCCTATATCATTTGAAGAAAAAAGTAAAAAATAAGGCACGTGTTAAAGCCCACACATATATTTTACTGAATTGTCCATAAGTAACGTCATATTTTGAGTTAGTATATTTTCTTATTTTTTTATTTTTTTATTTCTTATGTCATAAATTTTTTATGTTATAATTTTTTATGGTAGGATTTTCTAAAACTTAAATTCTGAAGTGTCGACACAAAAGTGTAATTGCTTCTGCGATGAAGAATTTGTACCATGGTTCAAATTATATGTAAGTAGATAATCTAAATTTGGTTACACATATCTTGACTTTTAAACATATTTATTTGACTTTAGGTTCACAATAATCAAACTCACGTTGAGCAATAATTGCTAATCCATTTGCGTGGGGTCCAAAAGCAATGATACACACTTGGTCAACATATTTCATAAATGGATATAATTTTTATACTCAAGAATATGGAATGAAGAAGACTACAATGAATAGTGGGGTGTTCAGTCATCCAATGATGGAGGTGCAAACTTTGATTTTTATGGTTTGCTGGATGAAATCATAGAGGTAGAATACCCTAGCCCAGAAATGCGAGTTGCTTTATTTATGTGTCGATGGTTTGACCCTGCCAAAGGAATAAAGGTGCATCCACAGTATAATTTGGTTGAAATAAATTATAAGAGATTGTATAAGAGATATGAGCCATTTGTATTGACATAACAAGCGATTCAAGTATTCTATGCTTCATATCCTAGTTTGAAATATGACAAAATTGATTGGTAGATTGTTTGTAAAATGAAAGTATGTAAAAAATTGAGGAACGTTGGGAAGACATTGCATATCAATAAGAGGAAGTTGTGAATACTTTTCAGACCCAAGAATATATTAGTCTAACGTTACGAGATCCCAACGGAGTAGTGATAAATGTGGATGCAAGTGAAATTCATGAGAATGATGATGATGATGATGATGATGAGGAGGAGGAGGAGGAGGAGGAGGAGGAGGAGGAAGATGAGGATGATGACGAGGATGAGAATAACAATGATAATGAGGACTTTGATTTTTGATGATGGGTAAGTTTTTTGTATGAGTAAATTTAGTTTTAATTTATAAATTTTCATAACTATAAACTCAATTAGTTGTCTATTTACTGTCTCATTCTTAAATTTATATATTTTATCTATTAATGCTTAGTGTTTTTTCTTATAGGTCATTAGAGGTAATATCTTATCGTCGCTGGTTTCACGCACTCTCCAATCTTCATTATGCATATTATAAGTGTTTTTATGTTCTTCAATATGCATCAAATTTTTACTTTATCATAATTTTGAATTTTGGCTGACAATTTCGATGGGGTGGCCATAGATGAAGTTCTGGCTAGTCTGATTTAGCGACTAACATTGAACCTACGCACCCCCCGATCAGGCAAGACTTTCTTATGCACCATTGCCAGTACCTTCCCATTCACCTTCGTCAGTACCTTCGCCACTCCAGTCGTCAATACCCGCTAGACACTCGGTTACTACGATGCAAGACACTCGAGAGTGTATAGTCCCCTACGGAGATTCGTAAGTACTAAAGACAAAATATTATATTTTTTCAACTATCTTAATTATTTAACATTGTTTGTTTGTAACTTTATGATAGATTTGAAAATTTTCTACGCATTATTCACGAGATTAATAGAATCATGAATAACCATTGGAGAGGGGATTCAATGACACATACAAGTACTCCAACAGCCACAAAAGAGCTATGGTGGAGCGAGTTTAGGATATATACCCTTCATTTTATATATGAAATAAAAGTGAATATATCATCAATTTGATTTTTTTTACATTACAATGGTCATTCACTTGGGACCCTAATGAAGAGTTGGAAATAAAGAGGGTTTCAAGAAAAAAAATATGGCGATCATATCCGACATGTATTGAATCATGCTAAGACTAGGGGAAAAAAGTCACCCTGCGTCGCCGAGAAAAATTGGATTAGGATCTCCAATTTTTGGGCAACCGAGGTGAGCAAACAAAGGAGTCAACAAAATAAAATAAATCAAGCTTATAATTCTGGAGACTCATCTACAACATATACGGGAGACTCTATCAATACTGATGAATATACACACAGAATGGTAATTTTTTTTAACTCTCTCACATTTTTTTAATCAATTTTAGACTATTAGATTATTTCTAACAATGTCTTTTTAGACTAAGAAAATGGGGTGAGAGCCATTATTTATAAACACTTTCACCCGCACATTTTTAAAAAAAAGACAAGACTTAGAGCGGGGAAAGAGCTAAAGCAATAAATGTTTGGATTAATCTTGTAACTTAATTTATAACTTACATTCTATTAATTATTATAGAATTAATTTAATTTTTCTCATGACAATACAGGAGAAATATGATGGGCTAGAGCTAGCATAGAGAAGTTCAGGTGCTAGTGATGATAATGAGGGATGTGAGCCGTCTATTGGAAATAATTTGGATTTATGGCTGGAGGTAAGTGGCGGACCAAAAGGGTGAAGGATATTAGGAATGAGTTCTTTGAGATGAACTCATAAAGTTGCTCGTACATCTACTTTCACCCCACCAGCAGTAACAACACAAATAAATAACTTGACTGAAGATGTTAGTAGTTTGAAGAACATTATATTGGAAAGGGATTGAGAAATGAGAGAAATACGCTGACAATAGGCCTTCATAATGTGACATCTTCAGTTAGGCTTCAGTTCAAGTTAGATGCCTCCCAATTCCGGTGATGATAGTGGTGATGATGATTGTAAGATATGGCATATAAATAATAATAAAATAATAAGTGCTATTTGAGGAATAATCTTATAAAAAAATTTTGAGAATTTTTAGAATTTTTTCAGGATTTAAATCGAGTTTATTTGACATCATTTAAGGGGATTAATTTATTAAGCTTTAAAGGGGCCTATTTGGAATATCAATTTAATTGAGAGTTGATTGATTCTATCAACCTAAGGTTATAAATATTAACCTAAAGTTTATATTATAAAACCTAAGTTTATTTTTCATTTCCCTTCTCATTTTTCCAATTTCCCTTGCCCTACCCCCAGATTCACGCTGTCGCCCTCTCCTTCATTCACCTGTCATCGTCATCCTATCGCCGTCGATCGAGTCATAGCCTCCACTACAAGCAGCTCCGGTGTCAGCGTTGTCTCTTCCCCACAATTCCCCTCCCCGACGCTAGGTCCCAGTTGTCTCGCCTCTAGACGAGGGTGGTCATCGTCGGCCACCACTGGGGCCAACTCCTCTGTTCAGCTGCCGACCAATTCTTAGATCTACTCTGATTGCCTCCATGCTGCCGCTGCCGGTAACAACCCAGCCACTGCTAACCTAGCTGGTGATTGCTAGGTCATATCTGACCCAATCGAGCATCGCCGGCCAGCACACCTCACTGCCGTCTACCATCTGCTCCAGCCAGAACATAGTATTTCGACTATTTTTGGTACAGGTTGCTACTATCTCGACCACCAGCTACAACAACCCAATCCAGTCTCCGACCAATCTGCTCCAACCAACCCAGATTTCTAGTGTTTTGGCTAGATCAATCAACTAGATCATATCCAAAGCCGCCGACCAACTTCCATCAAAACAACCACCACCTGTGAGGGTAAGGGGTTGTTTAGTGATCAATTTGGGTTGTTTTTAGCATTGGATTGATGGTTGATCTGTTTCAACCATTTTGGCACAGCCCAGTTCCGGCCATTATTACTTTGTTCTAAGCTCCGGCCAGCGATACTGTGCCATTACTACTGGTAATTATCGATGGCCAGTTCTACCTCTGACAACCACCTCCAGTAGGTATGGGTTGATTTGTTGAATTCAGAATGGGTGTTGTTGGTTTGTGCTTGCTTAGTTATATCTTGAGTTCTTGGATTGGACTTTAGGGG
>JBBUKS010000055.1:4919277-4935882 GCA_038050645.1 Hedychium gardnerianum | reverse complement strand
ACAGAGATGCATGGGCTGACGACCAGTGCTCCCTTCGGGTACGAGCTAGTCGTAGACATGTTATTATTGGGTTGTTATACCCTGGCTGCCCACGAGGTCATACGTGGTAGAGTGTTTCTCCCACAGCCCATAGCTAGATAACTACTTCCTGTCTACCCACGAGGCTATTTGTGGTAGAGCATTCTCCCGCAGACAGGGACCCTGACACTTATGGACTGCCCACGTGTAACGTCATAGAGTGTATGACCTACAGGTCCACGGCTAACGAGCGGGGTGTCTTGGTCGTTTGTAAACCCTGTGGTGGAGCGTTGCTCCCACATATGAGACCATAATTTATGTTACTTGTATCGATGTACTCATATGAGATGTTGTACCTATTCTGGTTATTGACGGTACATGCAAAGTAGATGCGGTACCTATTTTGGTTATTGAGGGTACACGCTTATGAGATATTGTATCCATATTTTGTATTATTTGCACTACTCTTGATACTAGGCGTAGTAGTGTAGAGTGCATACATAGTTGTGGCATACGGGTATTATATGCTTACAATGGTGAGTTGATTCTTTATGTGAGACTGTATATCTTTTGTTCCTTTCATTCTTGAGTTATTGTACTTTCTATTGATCTTGCACTATCTGTCTTATATTCGCTGAGTATTTCCTGCGTACTCACCACCGCCGCTTTCTATTGTTGTTTCTTATTAGCACACTATTGATTGGGTTGATTGTATTTGTTTATTTGTATCAGGTTTTCAGATTTGTTTCGATAGTTTATTTGGTGACGTAAGCCGAGCCAGCTCGCAGAAATGTGTTGTTTTGGTTTTCTGGTCGTGTAGACCATCATTTTTATTTTCTTTGTATTATCATATACTCTGCGTGGTTGTGCAATACCCGAGTGGGGTATTTATTTCATATCTATAAACTGCGTAGATGTATATACCCGTGTGGGGTATTTTTCTTATTATTATTGCATTATGTATGGTTGTTTATACCCGTGTTGGGTATTTGTGTTTTAGATGTATTATGTATTCAGGGAATTGTCCGTCGTACAGGGGAGGTGTTGTCCGATTTTTGTCGGATAAATATCCTCCCGGGGCGTGACAATATCTCTCATTAGGTTAGTTGAGTGAGTCGTAGCATCACAGTGTTGCATGCATGTGATCGATCATGGCTCCCTTCGGGTATGAGCTAGTTGTAGCATCATGGAGATTCGTGCGTCCTGTAGACCGTGTCTCTCATTCATGGTTAAGAGAGTCATCAATGACCGTTAGTATATCATGTCGACCATGTCTCCCACAGTGACCGTTAGTATATCCTGGCGATCGTGTCTCCCATCGTGATTGAAAGAGTCGTTAGTGATTAAGATATGCTACACTGTTCTCATTGGGTTGTTATACCTTCTGTCTGCCCATGAGGTCATTCATGGTAGAGCATTTCTCCCGCAGACAGAGACCTTGATATTTCGGACTGCCCATGAGGTCATTCGTGCTAGAGTGTTTCTCTCGCAGTTCACAGCTGACGAGCTGGGTATCTTGGTCATTTGTATACCCTGTGGTAGATTATTGCTCCCACATATGTGACTTATTGTTGTTACTTGTATTGATGCATGCATGGGAGATGTTATACTCATATTAATTATTGATGGTATATGGATGTTGTACTCATATTGATTATTGATGGTATATGCATGGAAAATATTGTACTCATATTGATTATTGATGGTACATGCGTAAGAGAGGTTGTATTCATGTTGATTATTACTGACACTACTCATGATATTATGTGCAGTTGAGTAGGATGCTTATGTAGTAGAGGCATACAGGTGTCATCATTCGATTGTGAGTATAATTCTTCCTTTGAGACTGTATACCTTAAATCCTTGTACACTTTATTGTTCATGCACTATCTTCTTATATCCGCTGAGTATTTCTTTTGTACTCACCACCCCTCTTTTCATTATTATTTTCAGGTTAGCAGGTTTATGTTGATTGGGACGCTTAGAGGATGATGTCCGCGCTGCCCCATTCATATCGAGCTTTGGTTTAATTCTGTTTCATTTCGGTTTGATTTGCTTCCGCATTTTGCTTATTGAACTTGTATTTTAATTAATGTCTTGTATTGGAACTTCTTGAGTTATTCGGTTATGTATTTGGAGTGTTAAACCAAGGCACAGTTGTGTTTTGGATTTCATGGTCGGGTAGACTATATATATTGCTTACTTTGTTTGATTTTTATTATATATATTGCGTGCTTGTGTTTTGTTCTGAGTTTTGTGGACTCATATCATGTTGTATCTGTGATTATCACTAGGGGTATTGTTCGTATCAACGAGCAAGTGTACCTCCGGGGCATGACAGTTAATGTTCCTCGTCCTTTTATATCTCGGATGTCTTATAGCATCCTTCTCTGATCTCAACAAACCTCCATGCCACTGAGAGTGTCACCTTAGTCACGCCAAAAGCATCATCCAACACTCGACATCATTAAGCCACAAGCTTTCCAATCTCCATGCATGTTTTTGCAATCTCTGCGCACTTAAATACACATCAAAATATAGGGTAACACTTAACTTAAACTCTTTGCCTAAACATTAAATTTCAAACTCAATATTAAACTGAAACACTTGAGCGCAATTGCACCAACACTTTTTGGCCTTTGTCTCGGCCTATGTCTCAATGAACATTCTTTTTGTGACACTTCTTCTTTCTTCTTCCAAGTATCTTACGACTCACTTTGAGTCGTTGGAGATCAAGGATCCATAATTGATTTGAAATCCACAAACATTTCAAACTTGCTAGACATTTTAGCCTCCAAATATTCCTTAGTTACATTGGCCTCTCCAATTGCATGTATGTGCTTGAGGTACAACTCATACATGCCATTGTTCTAAGTTCTTTTATCTTCATGTCTTTCAAAGTAACAAATTTATTTTATTTTTGCAAGCTTGGCATTCAGTGGAGCTTCCTTAAAAGCGAATAAGTTTCTCTTAATTTTTTTTTTCTAACACTCATTAAAATAATTGACCTGACTGTAAGGGTTCCAACAAATGCACAACCTTGACATCCATATTTTTAATTAGACTAAAGACTTGATCTATATTATTTATATCTGATCAAGGGATTATAACTAACTTGATCAAAGAAAACTCTCTAAAAGTTATTTAATTTGGAGAGGTGTCGAACATTAACCATTCATTTGAAAGCCTATGACCAACTTCTTGGTTAATTGGCTTCAATATAGATACATGCTCCACAATCCAAGCCTACAAATAAAATATGATCAAAAATATAAGTAAAAATAGTGCTAAAGGATCTTGACCTTACCAACAAGTGTGAGATATGACCTTTATATATATGCATATGTGGGAGGCCTCTTACACAGAACATCCCTAATTAACCCCAAGGCAGGTGCAATGTACCAACTATATGGCTTCCACCCAATTATAGCTATTGTGATGTATAAAATCATTTGCAATGCCTAATTAGGGAAGAAATTGATAATTTATAAGCATTCTTACTAAACAATATGGGTAAATATATGTAAAATATAAAATTTATAAACAGTTTTATAGTAATTGGTATCTCAACTTTATATGTTCTCAAAATGCTAATGATACAATGCGCCATATGCAATATCCTAGCACAATGGAAACATCTTGCCACTGTATGGAAGTCCTAATCTAAGCGCATGATATCGCTGCACCATTGCAGGTATAAGAGAGGGCCAAATTTTACAAGAATTAATTCATCTTTGAATTGAGAAAAAAATATTATATTTGACTCTTCTCTTTATTTCTTATATCTCGTAAGGATTCCTTTGAATGGTGAATTAAACTAAAAATTTTATCTGAGGTGCTGCTTATCCTCAAGTTGGTAAATTTGTTCCAATTAATCATATTATTTCAAATTCTCAGTGTAATATCCCACCTATAATTTTATAGCAATATTTTAGAAGTTAAAGCATATTGAATTTGTAGTCTGGTGCTCAAACATTTTGGAAATTAGCCTTAGCTAAGATGTGCATGAACCATGCAAAAAATTCTGAATTTTAAGCCAACGGTAATTAAGTTACAATCTAAATGTTAATAACCCATTTCTTGGGCCTAGAGGATTGCATTAAAGAATTACTTAAAATGCTCAGCAAAACTGGTCTGGAAATCCTGAGTTATACCTTTCTATTGCTGTTTAAAGAGTTGTAAATAAATTTAATATTTATAAATAAATTTAATATTCAATTTAATAAAAAATTATTTATGTTCGTTCAATACACATAAGGTCAACTAAAAGAATAAGTTTGAACAACTCATCAATTTAAATGAATAATTCGAAATATGTATTTAACTCGTTAATATTCATGAACAGAGATTGTAGTCCCCACGGGAGTGCTCAGTTGGTTAGTAGGTGAAAGATTTGCTATAATGAGACAGGAATCAATTTTCGATGGGCGCTTGCCCTAGAGAAAAAACTTTTTCCACCTCCTAGTCATTTGACGGTCGGCTATAAGCTGACGTGTGATTTACCTCCCATTACATAATCTTAGAATGGGCTGTGAGGGGTGCTTGGGATGAACATAATCACATTTTTTCTACGATGAATAGAGATTGTGAACTATTCATGAACAATGTTAAAAAATATTGTTCACGAATAAAATTTATGAATCATGTTCATCAAAAAACTTGTATCAATATGATAAATAAAAAAAAAAACCTTAAGTCAAGCTTGAACCAAGTTCATAAAAAAAGAAATCAAGCCAAATTTAAACAACTATTTTAATGAATTTAGGCTTAGCTTGACTTAGCTCGATTACCTTATAAAATAAGTTTGAACACTATAAAATTTAATTCAACTTGACTTGTTTACAACCCCTCTTTGCATATCCATCTCTTCTCTAATCAAGACTATAATGATGAGCTCTCGAGGAAAAAAATTTCCTCTACCCCTAGCCACGCAGTTGGTTATAAATTGATCCCCGTGATTTATCTTCTTTTATGTAACTTAGGACGGATTATGAGGAACATTTAGAACGAGCGTAATTATCTTTTGCTACTCAGACTACAATGATGAGATTAAGAACATTAAGACCATCATATTAATCATAGCAACAAAATAAGCTCAACTATATTCTCAAATGTTTGACCAAAAATAATTAATGGTCTTCTTAGTCTTGGGATCACACCATCAGTTCTGTAATGCTCTAATATGGTGGCAAAAGGCGAAACGCTCGCCCCCAACGCCCCCGCCAGTCCGTCTCAGGACCAACACGGAGGAGGTAAATCACGGGGGTTAATCTAACTAGCCCGAACAGTGACTAGTGCATAAAGGAGGATGTAATACTCTAATATGAACAATGTATAGGTCGTCCAATGCTCTAATATGAATAATGCATAGTTGTCAAATGTTTTTGGTTAAAAGTATTTAATGACTCTCAAGTGCTTGTCAATTATATTTTTTAATTAAGGTATTCACCTTTTTAAATTGACTAATTTTAAAGGTGATCGAATTTGCTTCATAAAAAAAAATTATCGATCATCAAGATAAATCAGGAAGCGCTCGTGAAGGCCCATCCATGCAACTAATATTTTTAAAATTATCATCTTACTGAAGGAAAATCTCTACAATATATCGCAACTAAGATTCAATCCATAATAACTTAAAAAACCTAATAACTTCATCATTACCCAAGGCACTTGTCAAATATTAATACAACTAAACTACAATATCACTCACATTGCTTTCAGAAACACAATGATAATCACATCTATGATGAATATTGTTAAAAGTACTTGTTGCCCAAGGTACCTTGAATGCTCATACAATGCGAGTAGAACATCACTCACATAACCACAAAGAGCCTATTATAATCTTGGATCACTTATATAAGTTTTTTTTTTATAATCCGGACATTTAATTCTTGAAACCGATTAATCTTAAAAATGACTAACTCGATCTTAACTAATTTTGAAGATAACTAATCCATCCCTACAAAAAAAAATTATCGATCACTAAACTAAATCAAAAAACACTCGCAGATCTAAGCGACCAACGATCTTAGGATTATTGTCCCATCAAAAGAAAATCTCTGCAGTACGCCGCAATTGAAATTCAATCTTTAAATGTCTGATTAATTATTTGGAGGATCTAACTACTATATCATAGTCCAAGGGCTGAATCACTATATAAGCGATCTATGAGAGGGTCATCATCAAGTATTTGATGGTCTCAGATAATCAATGAGGCACAACAAGACAATAATATCACCAAATACACTCCCAATAATGCATATATGATCTTAAATTTGTAATGACATGTATAATTGTTATTAATACTTTCGGTTAAAAGTATTTGATAGCAAAACTTTACATGATAAAACCGCTTGGCAATAGCATCTTGATTGTCCATGGCTTATCGAAAACACCATGAAGCTTTCAGATTCAAATATCGTTAGGGCATCCCTCAAGGGCTACAACACATTTTTTTCATAAGACATGAAAGAAAACAGATCTCACAAGATGAGATCAAGCTGGAAAGTGAGTGTAGAATAAATGGTAGGGACAGCCTCATCTCATCAGAGATGGCACAATGAAGAAGTGAGGAATTACATAGCATGTGGAAGGGGTGTGATTTGAAAATTTTGAAATTACATTTTCGGGCACAGTTCGAGAAAATTTTAGTTTAAGTGAATTACAAGAATAACCATTTCACTAGTTGAACTTTGTAAAAAATTTAAATACAACTCGAGCTTTATTAGATTTATGATAAACAAAAATTTGAACAAACTTAAACATCATCCAACTTCCTAAACATCATACAACATGCTTTCTCACAAGGCAGTAAAGGGTACAAAAGCCTATGGGACTTGTAAAAAACTTCAAGCACCTCACAAGCAATTTAGTCCAAAAATGATATTAATACCAAACTATATATTCGAAAAAACTATATTTCCCTACGGATAATGCTTTTTCCCATTGGCAAATTATCGCAAGAGTTAAGAATCAGAGTCAAATCCAAATCTTCAAAGGAACAGAATCCCAATATAATTAATTGCCAATGAGTCAAAAAGAAAATTTGATGGGAAAATTAGTGCTACACTGGGCAAACATTCTGGCAAAATATAAAATATAAAATCATTCAACAGCATTCTAAAGTTTCTTTTATTAATAAAAAAAACTACAACCTGGATGATTGAGTCATATAATTTATTTACGTACACCTGAATGTGCCTTCAAATAACCTATAGCACTATTCTCGAACAGAGGCGCCAATCTGCCCCAGGGTGGAATAGGGACCTTTCAAGAACCCAGATGTCTCGAACAAGCACCTAAACATGGCACGAAAAGTTATTCAGCAAAAGCCTTTTACAATTAGAAAATAAACTAACTAGAAGTAGAAATAAAACAAAAGGCAAAAAAAAAAACGATGTAGATTCAGTATATTATACCTCAAATTGCTAAAATAAACGTATTCAGCAGAAGATGTGTGCAGATTAACTAACACAAGTTTCTAAACAGCTGATGCATTCACCACCATATACAAAAGAAGTACAAGCTCTACACTTGAATTTAATGTATGAGGAAGTTGCATACATGTCGCATTTAACAAAAGTTTACTATTACCTAGACCCTATTGGAACTTTCATCCAGAGCAACAAGCATTCCTTGTATCCTAGTGAGGAAATAACCAAATAAAGGTTCCCTGCTGCTTAGATCTAGAATGTTTGAATGCATCAGCTGAAACCATAAAGAAAATGATCTATGCTGGCATTTAATACCTCCATATATGAATATGCAAGGCCTATCTTCATCACAATAGCATTTTTCTTGTATATACTGAACATGTTATAAATAAATAATTTTGAGGAATTTCTTGATTATCCTGTCTATATAGTGTCGATGTCTCTTTTCATATATTGTCACCAAGTGGAGTACCAAACAGTTATCTATAACTTAACCAATGAAGCATCCTGATGACCTGAGTTACCTTCCTCTGAAAAAGTTAGTTTTCAACAATATTTTGGTTCCACATGCAAAGCAAAATAAGATAGCTTCTCCCAAGCATGAGCCATGATAAATCAATCTGTTTCAGCCTCGTGAACTAGCTCTTCCTTTTTACCTCTTACAACCTCTTTGGCATGACAAACTTGTGCTAGTATCCTCTTCGAATTAATTCATCTATCTCCTGTTCCGAAGAATGTACTCTTCACTATCTTTCCTATGCTCGTGATGGTCAAGCAATACTAAGTCTGGTCCTTGTGGAGGGCAAACCAAATCAATTGTGGCACAAGCAAAGGCAAATTTCTTCAACTTAATTTCCATGAGTTATCTCTGGCTGAGTTGTCATCCAGGGAATGCCCTCAGCACTTCACTGGTCGCCTTCAGCTAAAATCCTTTACTTGGTAGCCTTATAGGCAAAAAACCTCCTTGGCTGCTCTGCCCTTCTTGGATTTAGCTTCGAAGCTTTGGCTTGCACTGCATCATCCACTGTTGCATATCAGCCAATCCTTTCTAGCATCTTAGTATAGTCTTATGGCGGGTTCTTGTAAAGCTACTGGAAAAACTGAGACACTGCAATGAAAACTTGAAAGTAGCATCAAAAAATAAAATTAGTTGGATTTGAATCTTAATCCTATCTGGCAGTCTCCAACATTTTCAAATACTTTGAAAGTGGCTCATCAATTTGCTTCAATGTCATCACACCATCTGCATTCAGGCTACATGACAACTTCAAGTTAACTCCTTGAAACTTCCATGATCCAAAGGTAAATACACCACTTATGCACATCCTTTAGGATAGTTGGAAATCCTTGAAACAAAAGCAACATGTCAAATAAGTTTGAGCTCGTCATAAGTATCCATGTGGGCCGCTTAAGACTTCTTTAGAATTAACTCCTCTTGTAGCTTTATAGTGAATGGAGTTCAAGTTTCAAGGAGTTTGACTTACTACCTCAGCTCCCTCTAAAGCATATTATTTTCCACTGATTTTGAGTTTACTCATGGTTTGAAATTTCATGCCATGAAGGGCGAAACGGATTAAGTTGTATCATTTCAATAAATTATCAAAACTCGATACCACTCAGTACATCCTTCCTATGCTTCATCTCTTTCCTCCTTCAATTTCCAATCCATCACCGGCACCATGGATTGGAACGTTGGCACAATACTGAAATAGTAACGTTCCAATCAAAGACCAAAATTGTGAAACGATTGAAATTTTTTTTGAACCTTGCCTTCAGTATTTCTCTTGAAACCCATCCTCCCTATTCTCGACTGGGCCATACATCACTCTTAGATCAACAATCACCCCATATGTTTTCATTTGGCTTCTCCTAGGAACATCTTCTCCATCACATCAACTGCCTGATATCATAAAATCAGGAAATAATCTTTGGAAATCAAGAAATAATCTTTGAGATCCTGATTGCATAAAATCAGAAAATAATCTTTGATTTTAGTAATTTCTATTTCTTAGGTTTCCTTTCTTTCTTTTATTTGTTACTATTTCTGTAGTTTGTATCTTCTATTTATTGATGTAATTTCTAGTTGAAGAAATAAGAGAAAACAATTATTTTTCTTCCCTTTTTTCCTACATGGTATCAGAGCCCTAGTTTCGATCTAAGGGTTTTTCATGGCAAATCAAAAACCATGGAAGACGGCCTTAACCGGCACCACGAGTGGAGATTTGATGGTGTCTGGAGGAATTGCTGTCAACTCGAATTTAAACCCACCGGTATCTTTCAATGGTTCGACGGAGGTATCCTCTAATTCACTCCAAGTTAATATTCAACGTTTTAATGGGAAGAACTACACGGAATGGTCACAAACTGTGCTCCTAATTTTGGAAGGGATATGTTACAAGAGAAGTCACAAAACCAGCTCATGGAGACTCAAGATTTAAAGCTTGAAAATCTGAAAATTTGTTGCTTATTGCATGGTTAGTCAATTCCATGGAGCCTCATATCGAAAAGTCGTTTATGTTCCTACCTACAGCCAAAGAGGTGTGGGAGGCAGCTAGAGACACTTATTTAGATTTGGAGAACTCTTCGCAAAATTTTAGCCTAAAATCAAGGCTATGGCATGCGAAGCAAGGGGAACGTTATGTGACTTCCTACTACAATGAGTTGATGACGTTGTGGCAAGAACTAGATCTATGCTATGATAATATTTGGAAGTGTGTTGATGATAGTGTTCGTTTTATGAAACGACAAGAGAATGATTGAGTGTTTATGTTCTTGGCGGGACTCAACAAGGATCTAGATGAAGGGGTCGAATTTTGGGAAAGACACCTCTACCAACGATCCGTGAAGTATTTTTAGAAGTCCGGAGAGAAGAAGCTCGACAAACTGTTATGCTTAACAAATCAGCCTCAGTTTCTACTAACTTAAGTTTGGAAAGTTCTGCCCTTGTGACTAAAGGTTTTCAAGAGAAAGCGAAGAAAGATGGCAAAAATTTTGAAAGACCATGGTGCGACCATTGCAAACGCCCGTGGCATACGCGGGAAACATGCTGGAAAATCCATGGGAAGCCCAAAAATTGGAAGAAATAAACTAGTGGCGAAGGTCGTGAACTTCAGACTACTATCTCAGATCAAGAGGGGCGGTCTACTCCAAGCTTACTTCCTTTCATCAAGGAACAAATAAGCCAATTGTACAAGCTCCTTGAGTTTCAGAAAACCCCTTGTTCAATAGCTCAAAACGATAATTGCATGACAACAACCTTCCTTAGTGTCAATTCTAATCGCGCCTGGATCATTGATTCAGGCGCAACTGATCATATGACAGGAACGTCAAACCTTTTCCCTTCATATAAACCTTGTGCGGGAACCAAAAAATTAAGATTACAGATGGCTCTCTTTCAGCCATTGCAGGAAAAGGTTCTGTTTTAGTGTCGCCTATGCTCACTCTAAATGATGTTCTTCATGTTCCCAAATTGTTTTGTAACCTTTTATTTGGACACGATCAAAATTGTCAAAGCTAATTTCTTTTCTTCTCACTGTGTATTCTAGGATTTGACCTCAGGAGGATGATTGGCAGTGCTAAACAAAGTGGAGGACTATACTTGCTTGAGGATGGATCTGAATCAAGAAAACAATCTCAACCAAGAGGTTCCTGCTTTGAATCTATTTCTGTTTTGAACAATAATATTATGTTGTGGTATTTTAGATTAGGACATCCTAGTTTTCGATATTTAAAGCACTTGTTTCCTAAATTGTTTCACAATAAAGATCCATCGTTGTTTCATTGTGAAGTCTGTGAAATTGCAAAACACCACTGTACATTTTTCCCTTCACAGCCATACAAACCATCAAAACCGTTTACCATAATTCACAGTGATATTTAGGGTCCTAATAAGATAAGCACCCCCTCTAATAAGAAATGATTTATTACATTTACTGATGATCATACTCGACTTTGCTGGGTGTATTTATTAAAGGAAAAATTAGAAGTTGAGCAAGTTTTTAATTTTTTTTTTCAATATGGTGTAGACTCAATTTCAAACTAACATAAAGATTTTCAAAAGTGACAATAGAAAGGAGTACTTTAACATGATCATAAGAAATTTTTCCTTAAAAAGGGGATAGTTCATCACAATTCGTGCACGGATACACCTCAACAAAATGGTATTGTTGAAAGAAAAAATAAGCACCTCCTAGAGGTAACCCAAGCATTACTTTCTTCAACCAAAGTACCAAAGTATTTGTGGGGTGAAGCTATTTTAACTGTTGTATATTTAATTAATAGAATGTTATCTAAAGTTCTATAATTTAAAACTCCATTCAACACATTTACAAGATATTTTCCTATTGATCGTCTTTTAGCTAACTTACCATTAAAAATATTTGGTTGCACAACTTTTATTCACAAACATAGGAAAACCGGAAAACTTAAGCAAAGGGCAAGAAAATGTGTCTTCGTAGGTTACTCCCCTAAGCAAAAAGGTTATAAGTGTTTTGATCCGATATCAAAAAAGTTTTTTTGTAATAATGGATGTCACATTTTTTGAAACACAACCTAACCTTTTTTTAAAGAACATTCATCTTCAAGGGGAGAATTCAAGGGAAGATTCATTTACTAATGTGTTTTTGTCAAATGATATGTTTGATTTTGAGCCTACTACCTTTGCACAAAAAAACAAATGGCCAAGGATCGTTCTTTGAAACTCCTCTCATAATGAGTGATGTTTCTAGTGAATCCAAGCATACATTTGACAATCAAAGTTTGAAAAACAAAATTGTGAAAAACCTAGTACAATGCCACAACATGATGAGACAGGTAATAGATTCAAGGAAGGGGAACATACTTGGAAGGGAATCGTCTACTTGAAAAAGAATCATAGGAAAGGGAAAGATAAATCAACTCTATAGCATAGCCGCGATTCCGAGCCAAGGGAGAATCTTCATTCTAAAACTAGTACTAATAAGTCTCTTCCAAGGTCTAATAGTCAATCCGAGTCTGACATGCCAATATCTCTTCGAAAAGGTGACAGATCTTATACCAAACACCCTATATCAAAGTTTGTGTTATATTCAAATTTGTCTTTATCTCTTGTCAGCTTTTGTTCTCAATTATCTGTGTAAACATTCCTAAAAATGTACAAGAGGCCCTACAAGTTCCAAAGTGGAAGGAAGCTGTGCTTGAGGAGATGAGATCTCTTGAGAAGAATAATACTTGGAAGATTGTTACATTACCAGCAGGGAAAAGCACTGTGGAATGTAAGTGGATTTTCACGATGAAGTATTACTCAGATGGATCAGTGGAGAGATATAAGGCGAGATTAGTGGCCAAAGGGTTCACTCAAACCTATGGTGTTGATTACTCTGAGACATTTGCTCCTGTTGCAAAACTAAATACGGTGAGAGTACTTTTATCTATTGCTAATCTAGACTAGCCTTTGCAGCAATTAGACGTGAAAAATGTCTTTCTCAATGGTGATTTAGAAAAGGAGGTGTACATGGATAGTCCACCGAGCTTTGAGGAGAGATTCGGCTAAAAGGTGTGTAAATTAAGAAAGTCTTTGTACAGTCTCGAGCAGTCTCCGAGAGCTTGGTTTGAGAAATTTACTCAAGGATACACTCAAGGATAAACAAATCATACATTGTTCTTAAAATTCTTGGAAAGATTGTTGTACTGATAATGTATGTCGATGATATTATTCTCACAGGTAATGATGTAATTGAAGTAGAAAAACAGAAGAAAAGCCTAGCAGTTGAATTTGAGATCAAGGATTTGGGAGCATTAAGGTATTTCCTTGGTATGGAAATCGCTCACTCTAGAAAAGGTATTGTTGTCTCTCAACAGAAGTATATTCTTGATCTCTTGGAGGAGACAAGAATGAGTGGTTGCAGACCCGCAGAGACTCCCATGGATTCTGACATAAAACTCTGGGAAAAAGGAAGTGCTCCTATTGATACCGACAAATACCAAAGGTTAGTTGGGAAACTAATTTACCTATCTCATACTTGATCAAACATTGCTTTTTCATTTAGTGTTGTGAGTCAGTTCATGCATGCACCATTTGAAGAACACCTTGAGGTTGTCTACAGAATTCTGAGACATTTGAAGACTACTCCTGGAAAAGGTCTAATTTTCAGAAAGACTAATCAAAGGAGTGTTAATGCGTTTACTGATGCAGATGGGGCAAGATTGATTAATGACAGGAGATCCATTTTAGGATACTACACCTTTGTATGGGGAAACCTAGTAACATGGAGAAGTAAGAAATAGTGTTATAGCCAGAAGTGGTGCAAAAGCCAAGTTTAGAGCAATGGCCCAGGGAGTGAGGTGTTGTGGATATACAGAATACTTGAGGAGCTCAAAAAGACAGTAGAACTTCCATTGAAGTTAGACTGTGATAATAAGGCTGCAATAAGCATTGCTCATAATCATGTCCAACATGATAGAACGAAACACATTGAGATTAACCGACATTTTATAAAGGAGAAACTTGAAGTTGGAACCATTTGCTTATCATTTGTACCTTCTAACCAACTTGTAAGAGCCAACTTTGAACGGTTTTGAGGGGGAGTGCTGGAAAATTAGGAAATCCTGATATCATAAAATCAGGAAATAATCTTTGGAAATCAGGAAATAATCTTTGAGATCCTAATTGCATAAAATCAGAAAATAATCTTTGATTTTAATAATTTTTATTTCTTAGGTTTCCTTTCTTTCTTTTATTTGTTATTATTTCTATATTTGTATCTCCTATTTATTGATGTAATTTCTAGTTAAAGAAATAAGAGAAAACAATTATTTTTCTTCCCCTTTTTTCCTACATCAACCATGAAATTCGGCAATGCATTCATAAGCTCCTGATTTTTATGTCAGTGGCAACAGTTCTTAGTCCAACACTTGAAGAAGTAAACAAATTTTTTTTAAGAGAGAATATAGCTGGCTCAAATGGCCTTCCAAGTTGGCCATCTACCTTCAAAGCTTTCCTTGATTTGACATCATCTCCTCCCTAGTGTCTTTTATGCCTGACTACTTGCTACCTAGTGCGCAAGTTTGTTATGGTCAATTTTCAGAATAGATGTCTAAACCTGCTGACATGTAGCTATTGCAGGTTTACTATAGGTCTGGTGAGAGGAATTACACAATGGAGCTTGGTTGAGCTCCACACTAGCTTGGCCGAACTATCACTCTAGCCCTGTTTCAGCTCTCAAAAATTCAGACAAGTTAAATGTTATCCCCATGGAAGTCGACTAAACTATTACCGAACCCTTGTGATCTTCAGAATGACCTACACAAGGCTCTGAGAATGAGTTCACAGAGTTTAAGGATGAGTCAAGCATTCCCCCAATATATGCCATCTCAGGCCCTACTTATATGTTCTTTCATGGACACTCCTACAAGGTGACAACATGCGGCATAAAGGCTGCCCATGAACAATTCTTAGAGCAAGACATATAACAGCCTTTGATTAGTCCATGTTGGTGCGGCTAGCTATTAATCTTCTTTTCACTGGCACTTGTCTGCTAGTCGATAGATAATATTGGGGTTAATTTACTCACACTACATGTGAAAATTTAAACCCTAAATATTTTCAAAAAAACTAAAAATTTATCTCTAATTTTAAACTGCATCAGTAAAATTGTCAATCTCCAGCAGTTCCTGTAGCTCCCAACCTCTAATAGCCCTCTCCTGTGTGTTCCGAGCAGTAGCCAACTCTAGTCAAATTTCTTCTTCACCTCAGCAAAACCAACTCCCTAACTTCCTCTTCTTCACGGAGCAAGTCAACCCTAGCACTTTCTTCTCACCTTGCAAGAAGAACATCAATCTTCCAACAATTTTCTTCCCCGCATTAATAGCCTATCTAAGCCCTTTACCTTCCTTGTGTGAGCAGCATCACCAACAGCCCACTCTCTAGCATTTAGACGTCGATGACATCAGTTGATACAACTCACTTTAGTTTTTCAATTTTCATGTGTATTGTCACTGTATTTTAGTGTTCCCTCGTTTTCCTTCAATTCCAGCAAACTGAATGAGCATAGTTCACCTTGGATCATCAAAGGATTTGTCTTCCATCTTCAGTTTATTATCTTTCAAGTAATAAAAAAAATGTCTTTTTAATCTCTGCATGACATTCTTTCTTCTGTGTGATATCCATTATTGTGTGTGATATGAAATATAACTCATTTTATGAAACTGTTGCAATCAATATGTTTCCTATAGCAGGTCCCTTTCTGACTAAAAAGGTAGATAGATGACTATTTAATTTATAGGTATTTCTTTAGCAATCAAACAGGAAACAAAAAGGATTAGGAGGCTGAGTCGCTGAGATCTATACCTCTTTTGTTTTGTCTCCAGAAACAACAGCGCCTTTCGCATTGTAAGCTTCAAACCTCTAGAACATGAACAGAAATAAGAGATCAAGGGAAGACAAACATAATAACCATCTGAAAAAAAGTAAAATGACCCCAATGGAAGAGCTTATACGGCGTTGTACAGAATGGGCAGCATGTAGTCTTCTGACTATTACCCCTGGGTGGCATATGATTCAGAAGGTACTTACTTTATAAATGCATAACTATTACCGTAAACTTGATGTATCATTTGGTACTCAGGTACCAATTCAAGAGATATGCTTAATCTAGGTATATCTGACTATATGTCAAAAAAAATCATTCATATATTCATGTAAACTAAAATATTCAAAATATCAACTAAAACCATTTTGTATGATTACAATTCAGAATGGAGGAAACAAAATGGAAAGTTATGCTCATAAAATATAGAATTGTTGCCCCTGTTAGAATTAAAGGTAATAAGCAATGTTGATTATGCAAAGCGAGGTGTAGTCTCATTCGGTATACTTAGTGGTGGCAATATAGGCCTACAGAGTTGGGCGTAGCTCAGGCCCGATAGTCCTGTTTGATTGAAGTGTTAGGTTGGGCCCAAGGTTTAAAATCTCGACCCGTGCCGAGGTTTCGGTGCCAGACCGGAACGATAAGGTTTAGGTATTATATCGTGTCGTGCCTATACGATTTCGGTATTTTTTTATTTATATATAATAATTATTAAAAAATATGTTTATCGTGTATAATTTAAAAATAAATTGTATATTAATTTTATATAAATCTCAATTATTGAACAACTTAATATTGCTAGAAAA
>JBBUKS010000055.1:4901343-4914427 GCA_038050645.1 Hedychium gardnerianum | reverse complement strand
TACTTTCTCATTCCACCACCAAGATTCCTTACTTGATGGTGCATGCCCCTTTGACTCACCGAGGACACTCTTAGCTAGTATTTTTCTCGCAAATACAAAACTTAAATGACTTCCACTTAATTAAGGCTCAAATGACCAAGCCATCTTGATTCTCTTGGCTTATGCATCTAACTTCCTATTTATAGAACACAAGGCTCCAATTGTATTATGGCTCGATGTTTAAAACAAAATAGGACTTCCACCATATGTTGCCTTAGTTCTACTTCCCACATGGGATTTCTTCATCACTTTTAACTTTTTGAGGTGCTAGTTTTGAATTTGTTCTTTATTTCACCTTTTCAAGTGCATGCACTTGTTGGTGGCATACCTATAGTCATGGCGGTATTGACAGCACTTAGATCATCCTTCTTGTGGAATAGGAATGCAACTCTAGCAAAGATAAGTTCTTTTTCTCAAACACTGGAAGTGGCTTGGATGATGGCACATTAAGGGTTATACTCTCCATCTGCCTCAACATAGGTGATTGCCTATCGAAGTGTCTATGTTGTTTGTCTTTTGGCTTCACCGTTTCAATTCTGACTCTATTAGGCTTTACTTCGCTAGGATTACATGATTGACTATGACATTGTTTTACTCTCTAGCAGCTTAGTAAAGTTCCTTGGAGGGTTCTCATACAGTGTGTTTGAGAAACTTGAGATCTTTAAAGGAAACTTAAAATCAGTAAAAAACACAACAAATTTTGAGTCTACCTATGGATTGTCTTTAATGATTTTTTAGGAATTTAGAAAGAGTCTGGGTAGCTCCTTGCCTCAAGATCATCAAGCTACTGACATTTTCGGCCACCCCATTACTGCCTACAAAGTAGGCTTCAAAGTTACAACCAAGCTTTCCTAAAGTGGCAATGCTGTAAAGAGGCAACTCTGGGAGCCACTAGTGCACCACTTCATCGGAATGTTGTTGAGAAAATTCAGCACATCGTCCCATTAGATATTCAATATAAGAACATTGTGGAATTAAATGCCTCCTGTGCATACTCCAAGCGGATATTTCTTGGATACTGTTTAAACTTGGATAGAGATATCCAAGTGGATCTCAAAACAATCATCGAACAGACAAAGGAAGGTAAAACTTCAAAACCCTTGCCTGAAGATTTTATTGCGAAACTTGCTAATCTGTCCCTTGGAGCACCTGACAAGCCCAAGGAAGGCAAAGACAAACTACGAGTTTTCAGGGATCCTCTCAAAATATTAAAGGAGGAGCAAGATAAACTCAAAAGCTAATGGCGTCCAGAACTTTGGTTACACAAGAACAGCCTTCTACATTAGCCCCTTTATTTGAGGATCAAATACGAGAATATAGAAGGAATCATCGACGCTTGCATAACGCCCAGCAAGCTGCTAGAAGAATTAATAGAAGATTAACTGGAGGAATCACTCCTCAACACACACTGGAGCAGCAAATAGACCCGCAAGCCTAACTGCGGTTGTCTATGCAGGAACGAGCATCAATAGTACCTGCAGAAGTATTGTACCATTCTCGAAGGGATGACGCACATCACCGCGTATACATTCACAGATCAGAAGAAACTATTTTATGTGCGGACGGAAAACAACAGGACCGCATGTTTATTCAAGAAGAAAGCTTCAATCAACTCCAGAGAAGTCGAATGCAGTACATCCATCTCGGAGTATTGCAGGTAAGAATCCAAATCTTACACAGACAAGAAGAAGGCACTATGGCCTTAATTGTTTTTCGAGATAATAGATGGCTAGGAGACCAGTCAATCCTAGCAACGATGGAAGTTGACTTAACCAGAGGAAGTCAATTAGTCTATATAATACCTGATATTATGCTAACCATTGGTGATTTCTATAGAAATATTCAGGTTTCCATCCTTACTAGAGGATATGAACAATGGCAAAATGGTGAAGCCAATCTTCTTATTACTAGGGGACTTGTCGGTCGACTGTCCAATACCCCTAATATTGGCTTTGCATACGAAGTTCAGGGGGTTGTTGATTACTTGACCAGTCATGGAGTCCGAGCTTTACCAGGACGACGGTTTTCTACCACAGCTCTTCAGGGACTAAACTGGATCATTAGACCCACTCAGGTCTGTACCCCAATGCAACCCACAGAGGTGAATAGCCGGAATCTAATGGATGGACGCATTTCTTTAAGTTTCCAAAACTATATGGCGGCACCAACCATAATCCCCCTCAATTTTAGCAACAGAGATGAAAAAATCCAGAGAGATGAGGAAGAAATTCGGTCTTCTCACACACTCGCGGTCTTCACAGAGCAAGATGGACTCCTAATTGATACAAAGATAGAAGACACAAGCTGTCCGTATATTCAGGTACGAAAGCTTTCAATAAATGCCATTTTACCTGAAAGAAAATCCTCAGGAGCGGCGGGACTGGACTTAGCAGCATGCAAGGACTGCATAATAGAGCCCAGAGGACGAGGCCTAGTCTCAACGGGCCTTAGTTTGGAAATTCCCTGGGGAACATATGGCAGAATAGCCACACGGTCCAGTGCGGCCTGGAAATTAGGCCTGGATGTGGGAGCCGGCGTAATTGATTGTGATTATCGTGGAGAAGTAATGATAATGGTATTCAATCATTCAGATAACCAGGTCCATATACACCAAGGTGAAAGTATTGCTCAAATTATTTTTGAACAAATTATACATCCAGACATTTTTGAAATATATACGCCTAACCCTACTAAAAGAGGCAGCGCTGGATTTGGCTCTACATCAGCGGATCCTCTTATTTTCAAAAAGTTAATGCCTCCGGAACGCAAACTGGAAACGCAGTATACAAGTTTACAAGACTTGATGGACAAAAGGGATAAGCATGCCATTGCCGTTCTAACTCCGTCAACATCGAATCTCTCTCAGGAGAACCTTTTGAGGATCTATGCAGGAACTACAAGCCCAGGGGCCTCTGTACTCCGGTCCATAGATACTTCATCAGGAGAAACTGAGGAAGATGATTTTCTAGCGACAATACAATATGGCATTAATTACACACCCTATGTTGTCCGACGAAGACATTCTTTCCTCTCCCAAATGGGATTCTTATTCTGACGATGAGGTTGCGGACGAATGGATTAACCCATTCTTTTCGGAAGGTGGTGGGAATCAATTAATTGCTACTGGTGCCGAACTTGAATATCCAAGCTTAAGGAGGCTGATAAATCAGGAAGATCAAGAAGAAAATCAACATCTTTATTCCACCAATACCATAATATCACCATACAGACCACCTCAGGACGAAGCCATGGGTCCTCCTGGGTATCCACCCGCAACAAGAGCAAACCCAGGCCCATCTCGACCACCGATACATGAGCAGAGACCTGCAAATATAAGATTCAAAGGAGGGTACAACAATGAAATGTGGTCATTACCTTCAGCACAACAACAAGGAGGAGCTATGTTTGTAATTCCCGAGCAACTTAGTCTCTTTCATGATACTTTCTCAAGGTGGGAATCCATTACCAAAAATCATGTTGCAAGCCAAGGATTCACAAATCCTCGAGACAAACTTGAGTACATGGAAAACCTACTCGGAAAAATAGAAAAGCTGACATGGATACAATGGAGGATGCAGTATACTGCAGAATATGAAGCCTTAGTTACCATAGGAGATGGCAGGGAAGGTACTCAAAACATTCTCTCCCAGATGAGAAGGGTCTTTTCATTAGAAGATCCTGCACAAGGCTCAACAGTAATACAAGATGCAGCGTATAGAGATCTGGAGAAATTATCTTGTGACAATGTGAAAATATCATCCAGTATATGAACGAGTACCTGAGGATCGCTACAAAGACGGGAAGATTATACACAAGGCCGGAACTATCTGAAAAATTCTGGTTCAAAATGCCCGGTGATCTGGGGAACAAAATTAAAGAAGCCTTTGATCAAAAATATCCAGGGCTTACTGTTGGTGTCATACCCAGAGTTTTATTTGCTTACAAATTCTTAGAGCAAGAATACAAGGATGCAGCCTTCAAAAGGACTCTAAAGAATTTATCATTCTGTAGCCAGATCCCAATTTCAGGTTTACTACAAAGATCAGAAAAGGTATGGAATTCGAAAGTCTAAGACTTACAAAGGCAAGCCTCACGAGTCTCATGCCAGAATAGAGAAAAGAAAGCATTTAGTTCGAAATAAGAAGTGTAAGTGCTATTTATGTGGGCAGGAAGGACATTTTGCAAGAGAATGCCCAAACGAACGCCGAAATATAAAAAGAGTAGCCATGTTCGAACAGCTAGATCTCCCAGATGACTGTGATATACTATCAGTACAAGAAGGGGAGGATCAAAGTGATGCTATCTTCAGCATCTCAGAAGGGGAGGACGGTGATGAAGATCTCCAAAGGTCAAACTTTGACCTTACACAGAGAAACGGGTTTTATGCTAGGACAAATTGATGGAGGATATCGCCCTCAAGTTAAAGTTATTGATGAGCAGCTCAATTGCCAACACGAGTGGCACCACAATGAACAGGTTTTCTCACCACAACCTAGCAATTGTACCTGTTGCAAGTGGGCAACGATGCAGAGGGCTAGAATTCATTGCCTTAACTGCCTGATAACAGCCTGCAATCTTTGTGGACCATACTACTTCAAAAAGACGGTCACAGTAGCACCATCCGCACCCGCTCCTTTCTTTCCAAATAAATTAATTCAGGAGCAACAATATTACATTTCTTGGTCCGAAGGAGAAATTGAAAGGCTGAGAAAAGAAGCTGATTTTTAAAAAAATCAATATGAAAGCCTTCTACTGGAGAAGGAACTGACAGATGACTTCCAACAATTAAGCAGGGAAAAGGAGGTCGAAGAATATATAGAGCAAGAGCAAGCCAATATGCTCTTTGAAGAAGCTAAAATCGCAGCGGCCCAAGAATCTAAAGGGCCAAGGTTAGTAAAAAACATGCTCTATAATTTACAAATTGATATTGACATTCCAGGGATATCAAAATTCTCATTAAAAACTATCCTGGACACTGGAGCAACTACGTGCTGCGTTGACCAGAACTCTGTCCCACCAGAAGCATTAGAAGAAAACACATTTATTGTTCAGTTTAGCGGGATCAACTCTCAACAATCCGCTAAGTTGAAAATGAAGCAAGGAAGGATGTATATTGGGGAAAATATCTTCAGAATCCCTTACACCTACAACTTTCCTATGATTCTTGGGGACGGAATACAGATGATAGTAGGCTGCAACTTCATCCGAGCTATGCACGGAGGAGTTAGGATCGAAGGAAATGTGGTAACGTTTTATAAAAATCTAACCACAATTAATACTTTACCCTTTGTGACGTCTGCTGCAGCTATTGAAGAATTAAACCTTGAAGAAGAGGAGTATATTCAAATTCAAGAGATGGTCCATTATTCTGCAGGACAATCTCAACAAAGGTTCAAAGAACAGTTTGACCCTCTCCTCAAGGAGCTAAAAGAACAAGGTTATATAGGGGATGATACCATTAAACATTGGTCGAAGAACAAGATTGTCTGCCAGTTGGATATTAAAAATCCAGACTTTATTATTGAGGATAGGCCACTCAAACATTTAACACCACAACAAAAGGAGATCTTCACCAAACACATCAAAGCTCTCCTTGAAATAGGTGCGATTCGGCCCAGTAAAAGTAGACACAGGACCACGGCTATAATAGTAAATTCCGGAACAACAATCAATCCGAAGACTGGAAAAGAAGAGAAAGGAAAAGAAAGAATGGTCTTCAATTATAAGCGCCTCAACGACCTTACTAATAAAGACCAATACAGTCTTCCCGGAATCAACACTATCCTCAGAAAGGTTAGCAATAGCAAAATTTATTCAAAATTTGACTTAAAGAGTGGTTTCCATCAGGTTGCTATGCACCCTGATTCTATTGAATGGACGACATTCTGGGTTCCAGATGGTCTATATGAATGGTTAGTAATTCCATTCGGGTTGAAGAATGCTCCTACAATCTTCCAGCAAAAAATAGACAACTGCTTTAAAGGCACAGAAGATTTTATTGTGGTCTACATTGATGACATTCTAGTGTTCTCTCAGAACAATGAAGATCATGCAAAACATCTAATGAAGATGCTGAAAATCTGTCAACTCAACGGACTGGTATTAAGTCCTAGCAAAATGAAAATAGCAGTCCCTGAGATTGAGTTTCTGGGAGCAATTATTGGAGAAAGAAGGATTAAGCTTCAACCGCATATTATTAAAAAGATCTTTGAATTTAAAGAGGAAGAACTTGCTACAAAGAAGGGCATGAGGTCCTGGCTGGGTCTTCTTAATTATGCCAGGAATTATATTCCAAATATGGGTAAACTATTAAGCCCATTATATGCCAAAACCAGCCCAACCGGAGATAAAAGAATGAATTGCCAGGACTGGACTCTTGTCAAGCAAATCAAAGGTATAGTCCAGCAATTACCAGATCTGGAAGTGCCTCCAGAAAAATGCTTCATAATTTTAGAAGTTGATGGCTGCATGGAAGGATGGGGTGACATATGTAAATGGAAGGTCAACAAACATGATGCTAAATCAACAGAAAAGATCTGCGCTTATGCCAGTGGAAAGTTCAACCCTCCCAAATCCACTATCGATGCAGAGATATATGCAGTGATGAACACACTGGAAGCCTTGAAAATCTATTTTCTGGATAAAGAAGAAATAGTCATTCGAACCGACTGCCAGGCCATTATTAGTTTCTTTGGGAAATCTTCCACCAACAAACCATCCCGAGTTCGTTGGCTTGCATTTACCGACTATATTACGGGCACAGGGATAACAATTAAATTTGAACACATTGATGGAAAAGACAATCAACTCGCTGATGCTTTATCACGATTAATATGTTGTCTTATTATTTCAGAATGGCCGGAAGAGCAAGTCCTCAACAAATTGGATCTAGTTGTCTCAGCTCTCCAGGAAATACAGGAAAAGCCCAACAAAGCCATGACGAGCCAGCTATCTCAGGCAATCTTAATACTGAGCAACTCGTACAAAAGTACCACCGGATCCTTGAAGGACTCAAGAAACAAATGCAGACAGGAATTTTCCTTGACAAAGATGACGAAGCAAGGGCAGAACTTCACCAAATTCAACAACAAGTCTGCTCAAATGCTGTTCAAGCCCTGCAGCAGCTCAGGGCCCTTCACTCCATGAAGAGGCAGGAGTGCCATAGGTTGGGGTCATCAGATAATTTTTGGCGAGACTGGAGTCCCGTCGTAAAACAAGTTGATGGGCAGCTAGGGACAGTTGCACATTGACTTGAGGATGCACAGGTTAGGATGACCGCCTTCCAGCTATAGACTTTGTGGAAGTGGTGGACCTGCAAATGACGAATCTCGTGACTGACCACCTACCTATCAATAATCAGCGCACTAGCCGAAAGCAGATGGCGCACTAGCCTAAAGAAGATGTAGTAAGATATGATGTAACATAAAGATATTCTCATGAGCTGTAAAGTAGCGCACTAGCCTAAAGTAGATGTGATAAGATAAGTCTCATGAGTTGTAAAGTGGGATTCTCTCTTATCAGAAGAGCAAGAGCATGTGATGATGGGGCCCAATGAGCACCTAGCATCTCTTCTCTTCTCTATAAGAAGAACCCTTCACCCTCATTGCAAAGCATTCAAGCGACCCTTGAGCTTTACTTTGAGGCTACATTTGAGCTATAATATATTGAGGGAATTGTAGTTGTTTCTTTTGAATCAATTCATTACCCCGATCTGTCTTCTGCTTGCATTTTCTGGTATCAGAGCCAAGTTTAAACAAAATGACTTTAGCGTAAACCCACAGGGTTGGGGTACGAAGGGTCGTGGGAAGGAATTGGTTATTTCTATTCCTGTTCTTGTTATTTTCATTTACAGCCATTAGGCTTGCTTATAATCTTGGTGTTAAAATAGTTGGTATTAAGCAAACGAGGTCCAAGCAAAAGGACAGGTCCTAACTTGGCAGTCAGGCAGGAGGCCGTGGTAAGCCCAAGGGAACACCTGTATGAGCTAAACCTTGTGAGGAACTGCCCTATTCAACCACCAAGTATGAAAGTAAGTTTAGATGTCTGAAATATGGGAACGAGCAATTCAGGAATGGTATGATCATTCCAAAACCACAAACGTAGAGTACCTTGACCTTGCATCTCATCGAAAGTCAGTAACACCCAACTAGCTCATAATATTGCAGTAATCTACGACAGAACTTGTCTTGCTTCTAGAGTAAATCTAAAAAACTTTAAGCAAATCCTTGAACGGTGTCATAACCTTGAAAAAGAAATCCTACATCTGAAAGCCTGTTTAAGCAACTTAACAGCTGTGTATACAGAAAATAGGCCTCTAACAAAGCAAGAGGTTAGAGACCTAGTTGTCGAAATTGCAAAACAACCCAAGCTCGTTGAGAAGGAAGCCTTGCGTCTTACTGAAGATCTCAACAGAAAGCTTGAACGCGTGGAGAATCTCCTCCACAAAATAGAGAAGTGGACAGCTTCATGAGCAACTACGTCATAACAAGAAGCACACAATCATACCGTGAAGCAGTACAGGCCACTGAGCAAATCGAGTCGCCTGCTATTGGATTCGCTAGACCAAGCGAATACCAAGGCCCCACTTCAATAAGTGCAGCTATTATCAAACAAAACAATACTCAGCTTCAACTGCTGACTCAAATAGCTGAAAGCCTTAGAGATATTCAAGCGACCCTTGAGCTTTACTTTGAGGCTACATTTGAGCTATAATATATTGAGGTAATTGTAGTTGTTTCTTTTGAATCAATTCATTACCCCGATCTGTCTTCTGCTTGCATTTTCTGGTATCAGTACTATGCTTCAGCCAGAGGTGTCCATACTCAGGACTCGAAATGCTTTAGTATTGGTTCATCTTGCAATTTGAATATGAAAAGAATTTGAACCAAAAACATTAGATGCACCTCTATTTTAGAACTCTCTTTCTTTTAGGGGACTCCCTTTCTCACTTTGAAACTTCAACCCGTGGCATGCTCTTTCTCCTTCACAGTGGTTTTGGCTCTACATTGTCTTCTACTGGCTCATAGCTTCCTTTCAACTCTTCATTATAGCTACTAACTTAGATGAACTATCCTTCTTTCATTTTTCCAGTACGAGCCTTTGAGAGTTTTCCTTGTCAATTGCTATTGCTTCTTCAATAACCAAAGTTCTTGTGGCCCCCTGAGTCGAACAACTTTTTCCTGCTTCTTGCCTCTCACCCTTGGACATCCTTCTTCCTGGGTGTTGGGTGAACTAAGCATTGATATGTTTTCTTCCCTTCTTCACTTCCTGTCTAGCTCAATTTACTGTAAATGACAGTAAATATATTATGGTATTTTTATGACAAATGATAAAAGTTTGTTAAGTATATGAGCACAGAAGATTTACTGGGGGCTAGTGGAGCTCACCCAAGTTGAATTCAATTTGCTCTAAAGGTAATCTCGAGGCTAGTTCACTTTGCCTAAAGTCCCAAATTGGTTGGGTCCTGATTGGATTCGCTCGAGTTGGAAAGCAACTTGATGTGAAATTTGTCTTGATTGAGTTTGCCTGAGTTGGGCAGCAATTCAGATGAGCTGGAGTTGCATTTATGGTGAACACTACTTGCTTGAGTTGATATAGATGGGTCAGAGATGAAATTGTATGAGTTGGGGTGAAGCACTTCTCGTGCATTGGTTTGAAATCGAAAATGAGTGGTGAGAAGCTAAGGCCCTTCCATTCTGTTAGAAATTGCTAAAACTGGTTTACCTTTTGAAAAGTCATGAAAAAAAATCTTAAGAGATTTTATAAAAAAGTGTACTCTTTCAATGAAAGGAAGGTTCTCCTTGCGCATGCCCCTAGGAGCGAAGCCTTCTCTAATGCTCTTCCCATCATGTGCCGTGATATTTGGCTCTACTTTGTTGTTCTGGATAACACTTGCGCTCACACTGTAGCTATTTGAGCTTTACACATAATTCCATTTAATAGTGTTGAGATTTATAAAACAAAATGTGACAAATCAAACAAAAAGAAAGAGTGTCGTTCATCCTAAGATTGAGTTCTACCTCTGCACGCCTATTTTTATTCTTCGAAGTCTTCAACTACAATTCTTAAACATGTAAGAAAACATAACTATAGAATATATCTCAAGAATAGTCTTCAAAACTTCTTTTTCCTGTAATTTTTATAGCTAACTGGTGAACTTGTTTGTTGAATCAGACATCCACTCGCATATCTGGCGTTACGATTGCTCTGCTTGGAGTATCATCGCTTTTCAATGATGTGGCTTTCTACTGGACTGTCTTAGTATTCTTCTTGCAGAGAGGGCCTATTGCCCCTCTCGCCGATGAAATCACAGAGCCAGAGACCAAGTACATTGGCCTTGGTGTTGCAATGCTGCTGCTGGGATTGCTCGTGTATCTGCCTTACCCTTTTCCGTTCCACAACGAAGGGCTTAATTTTGATTTCTAGGTGTGCTTGCGCTTGAGTTCTATATTTAAGTAAACAAAAGTTCTAGTTAGTTGATTTCAAGCAATAAAGGCTGTGTTGTTGTTTGCCCAAGTAGTTTGCCATTTTTAATTTGCATAAGGCTCTCAAAAGTCAGTTGTATCTGATAGAGAATTTTAGCTTTTTAATTCATAAAGAATATTTATGTAAAGAATAGCTGAAAAATATTTATATTATGAATATTGTTTTTTTTAAAAAATATTTAGTGAAATTAATTATAATTTGGAATTTTAAATATTTTTTTTTATAAAAAATATGTCTTAATTATATAAACAGTTTATAGGGTGGGGCAATCCACACCCCACCCTTACTAAACACACTTAATTTTTTTTTTCAAAATTATCCTTAGGTGAAAAGTCTAAAATACTTTTTTTATAAACATTTTAAAATATTTCCCTCCCCTCTTTCTCTCTCTTTTCCCTTTTTTTTTCTCTCCCTTTTTCTCTCTATCAATTTTGTCTCTACAACCTAAAACAACCTTCTAAAATATAAAAATTATAATAATAAATCAATAATGGACTATGAAGATTCAATTCTCATGAACAATATAAGTTTTTTTTTCATACAGTATGATTGTATATTTGTATTCTTGTGATTTGAATTGTAGCAGTCTGAAAGTGATTCAAACGCGTAGTGTTCGATCATACCAGGCCGAACACGTTGAGCAACGTTCGACTATTAGAAATCGAACATAACGAAATATGTTCAGCGTGTAAGTGTTGAACATTTGTATTAATGTTTGATTGATCTTGGTCGAACATAATTGAATAAGTTCGGCATGTTAGTGCTGAACGCTTGCCCTAATGTTCGGTTGATTATTGCCGAACATAGCTGAATGCATTCAGTATCTTAGTGGCGAATGTGTGTAGTCATGTTCGTCTACTTGTAGCCGAACTACTAAGGCAATGTTTAGCTATATCTGGTCGAACACTGGGTGAACAATACATTTGAATGCGTATTTTTACCTAACTAAAGTCTATAGTTGTAATGTTATGATATTTTTTAATTTTTATTAGGAATCAAATACATGCTTTACGGATGGTAGTCTCATTGGTCTTATAAATAATGAGATAGTGATGGATTATATAATATTTTTCACTACGAATGAATGTTTTGAATCTTGTGATGCACTAGTTGCTGGGGCACATAAGGTGGCAAAGGCAAATAGGATGATTGTAATAGTGAAAAGGTCAGACAGTGGAGATAGTGGGAGGCGGACTTGGTTGTTTTTGGCATGTGAACTGTCACGCCCCGAGAGTATATTTATCCGTTGAAAAACGGATAGCACTTCCCTTATAACAATCATAGATTTTGGTTTTACAACCATGCAATTGATAACAATATCAATACCACGCAATTATATCAACAACTAACAGGTCAACATAAAGTGCGTGTCGACATGACTTAACATCACAACAAACAGTTCGAAACAAAATTGAAAGGGAACCCAAAATCCCACAACACAATTTAATCATTACAACATAAGTACATAAACCAAATGAAGTAAAGAGTAAAGAAATCTAAAATGCGGAAAGAAACCCTCCATGTGACGTAGGACAAGCAGACAGGATCTCCTAGCAACAATATGGGTCATCTATCTGATACCTGAAAATAATAAACACAACACAAGGGTAGTGAGTTCAAATAACTATGCGGGTATAAGAAAGATAGTGCATGATAAATATAACAGTAAGAGAAATACAGTCTCTTGGGAAGAACTCTACCATGTATATATGACCAAATACTGCACATATGCTCAACTCTGCAGGTATATAAGTCAAATTTTCAACTAACATAACAATATTACTAACTATTCTAACACAGTCCAATATTATGTGTAAAACCTAACTCCAACCTATGAGAGCTATCACAGATGAAGGTGAGTCATAAATGTACATATATACATATACAGCCCTCGAGTGCACAATCATAACATGCAAGTGCAACATATATCAAATGCATATGCGATACACATCAAATGCATATGCAAAGCATGATCACTCCGGCATATCTTTCCAGCTATCACGACATCTGTGTGGCCGAGGGGGGCGGGACGGTGATATTGATCGTAGTCCAGCTACCACTACTCTGAGTGGCCGAGTGATCAGGATGTAGGGTAGTTATCTAGCTACAACAAGAGGTCTCTGCCTGCACGATGCTCCATCTACCACTATCCGAGTGGCCGAGAGGCACGACAAGACAAACTGCTCCACTCCAGCTACCACTACCCTGAGTGGCCGAGTTGACAGGAATATGATTGACAACTCTCTCGACCACAAGGGAGACAATGGTCGTCAGCATGTAGTGCATAATGAAATAAGCATCACACACATGAGCAAGCATCACATATAGATATATACCATTACATAATATAATAAACTCACATAGAACGGACACCTATGAAACATATCATACACATGTGTAACGATCTACGATGCACACTATACACATATGCATCAGACAACAATATATCCAATAATAAAATGACATAAATATCACATGAATTTAATTCCTATGAAACACACCATACACGTGTGTAACGACCTACGATGCATACCATACACGCATGCACCCAACTGCGATA
>JBBUKS010000055.1:4844948-4879083 GCA_038050645.1 Hedychium gardnerianum | reverse complement strand
AGCTCGTACCCGAAGGGAGCACTGGTCGCTAGCATACATGCGTCAACGATGCTACGACTCACTCAACCAACCTAATGAGAGACATAGCCGATAGCATACATGTAATACTGTGATGCTATGGCTCACTCAACAAACTCAATGGGAGACATAGCCGATAACATACATGCATCACCATGGTGGTAGATAGACAAGTAAATCTACTTTCACATATGTCTAAATTACATAATTGTATTCAGCTACATCCATGAAGACATAATAATCATGCTACACGCCTCATGCGTGTAAATAACTATAAATCAGATATGATTATCTCTATATGCAATAACAACCTCGATACACGTCATACACGTGTCCATATAAATATCTGCATGAAATAAATGAACATAAACTATCAAGTATGTATAAATGCACGCCTCACGCGTGTCTAAATCTACATGACCATAACATGTGATTTATGACGTCCGCATGTAAAACCCTACATGACAAGGACTATCTGATCTACATGGAAGCAAACACACATCACACTCATGTTAAACAACTACATGATTACCCAATCATACACATGATCTATCATGCACACCATACACATGTACACTCTGCAGATATGATAAACAAAAAGACTATATTAGAATAAACAGAGTATCTTAAGGTGTAAGCATATAAGTATCAAAATTCATATAACAATATGAATGGAATTAAGGTAAATCCGGCTACCTAACCAATATAGCAATCATGCACTAAGGTCAAGTAAATAACTAAAAATAAGCAAGAAATACCCGCCTCCAATTAAGTCGTGCCGAGTAATCCTCAAGTCCAGATATCCATCCCGAATAAATGTATTATGTCATAGCAACCCGAATAAATATCAAGATCTATCATAATATCATATAACTGAACCAAAACTCATACCAAATTAGGAAACTCTAATTTGGTTCATTCCGTTTCCTTTCCTTTAACCACATCCTAAACCAAATTATGAAACCCTAATTGGTTCAACCCAACCACATCCAAAGCTTGTACAAGGCTTAGGAACAGGAGTTCTTTCAACCTTATAACCCTAACCCAGATGGTATGGTTCCATCAAATTAGGTCATCCATGAAACCAACAACATTATATCACTACACAATTAGGTTTAATCACCTATCAAGTTCATTTAGGAACAGTTACCCAAATTCCCAACTCATTTTACAATTTAGTAACTCCCTAAATCAAAACACACCGTAACCAACAAACAAGAACATCTAATCTCCACAAATTTAACTTCACAACCATAATACATAATGACACCCTAATCAACTAATCATAGAGAACCATGAAGGAAAAATAGACATCCATTCATGAAATCTCAAAAGGGTCGAAACCTACACAAGCCATCCACACAAATCTCACATCTCCTTATCATAGATGTAGAGATGTGTTTATACAAGAACAACTACAACACCTCATAAATAATTACACATCACTTACCTCCTTTTAAATTTAAACAAACCATCCAATCGTAAGGTATAATCCATGAAAATATTTGAATTAACCTCTACAATTAACACATGCTTCTAATTACATGATAATTAACTCATGCCTCATTACTAAATGTGTTGTTTAAACCAAAACCCCAACCACACTCAGATCAAGGAACTTCATTAATTAAAACTTGAATCTACAATCCACATATCGAAACAAGGTTTGAAGGAAAACTTACCCTAGTTGTGACTGGCGGCAATGGAACTTAATTTTTTGATCCAAATCCAAACCCAAAGTGATCGAATTTTTAATCCCTTCAGAAAGCATCGATCACCACTACAAGCCTCTATCCGGGAGAAGATGGAAAAACCACAAATCAACATCACTCTCGAAATCTTGTATTCACCTAACAATTGCCAAAATCAGATGTAAAAAGAGAACTTACCTAACAAGCATTATTCCTTGGTGCAAATCCGAGATACAGAAGTTGCGATGTGACCAGAAAACTTGGTCAGAGGGTCTAAGGAGAACCGACCTCTCTCTCAAACCCGAGCCACCAATCGTTCACTCAATCCTCACCTGGCAGCGAGTTTCCAATGTCGAGCACGCTTCTGCCCTTCCCAGAGATCTGCGCCCGAGATGGAATGATAACTACAGAGGATGCTCCGATGCAAGAGTTGCAAATCGATCGATAGGTGAGTGAGTCCGAGATCGACTGGGTCGAAGGAGGCGAGATCGTGATTTGAGGGGGGATGAGGAGGCTGCACGATTTTGGGGAAGAAGAGGGGAAATCAAATCATGGCTCTCGGTTGCCATCTGGGGGAGGAGCTCCGGCGATCTTCCTTGATCAGAAGAGGGTCGACCACCGTTGGTCAATGGCAGGGAGCAGGGGCGACGCTCCTCAGGCTTGGCCAACGGCGATGGAGTGAATCAAGCTCAATCGATGGCTGATCGAGTAAGAGAAAGATTGTGGTGGCCGGCTTGAGGTGGGCAGCACCGCCGTCGTTGGCCGGTGGCTGTGGTTGCAGTGGAGAAGGAGAGGAGGAAAAAGATCGTCGAGTGGGTTGGCGACGGGGAGATGAAGCTCGTCGAGTGGAGGAGTTCGGGAAAATCGCGAGGAATAAGGAGAAAGAAATTAACTTAGGGTTATAAAAATCAAAGCATAAGTTACTTCTTTATCAACTCCTCGTTTAAATAATAATCTCTTTAATAATTCGTATAAATTCAATTAAATCCCCGAAAAATTCCTTAAAATTTCCCAAAATTTTTATAAAGCTATTTCTTAAATTTTCACGGATTATTTTAGTATTATTTAGCTGCCGAATATAACATTACTAGTACTTGCTGGCAAGATTGGAGTATAGTGTTACAGTTAATAAATTCTATGACAATACATTTCCACTGCTGTAGTAGAATACATAGGGCCTCAGTAAGAGGCTTGCCCACTGAAGTCCATATCAAATTTTGCTACTAATACCCATCTTTCAAATTTTGGTACACAAGCCAATTCATGCATCTTTTGCTAAATTCCTGTACCTTCTACCTTTATGGGACATGCTTTCTTTGTAGAATCTTTGGTTCTTTATCTGATATGGAAGCGCTTCCAGCAACATATCCATTGTGGTTTGTGTTGTCTGGTATATGTAGACTTTGTGTTGTTACACTCTTATGATCACTTACATAGAATTGACTTTACTTTTAAAAAGTTTATCGTGACAATGTTCACAGCTTGATGTGATGAATGACAATGTTGACATGATAAATTATAGATGACTAATGGGCAAACTGGAAGGTGAAACTCTGATGGAAAAGTGAAAATGAACTTTTCTCCCACAATGAACTAGATGACTAAACTGTAATTTCCCATAAATTTTTTAGTTGAATGTTTTCATTGGGGAGATTTTGCTGACACCCCAGTTGGTTCAGTAATCAAAGGATCCAATGTCTTTTGTCGGTATGTAAATGTATATACATACATATATATATTATAATTTTCTACTTCTTTTTGTATTCTATTGTAGACTCGTGAATGTTATAAATGTTCTTATATATTGCAATTTTGCTTGCAACAGTGGTTGCAGAGCTGATGCTAGTGAAGCTGCTATTGTTTTGCTTCCATCAAACATCTGTGTGTTTACACTCGACTTTTCAGGGTCTGGACTCTCTGAAGGCGAACATGTCACACTAGGATGGAACGAAGTAAGTTCTAAGACACAGAATACCAACAATTAATTTAATCAAATCCACCTTAATTGAAAATTTGGACAATTTTGAATCTCTCCTTAATTGCTCTTGAAAATTTTATTTTTGTCATATGATGACTTTTTCAGTTTGTATTCACTTTGATAAATCTGTAATGTGCAATTCTGCATGGAGGACCTACTTGTATGTGCAAAGATTTTTGTATTTCATCACCTTGAAGTTGAAGGAAGTGTAAGAGAGCCATAGATATGTTTAGGATGAGCACAATTCCATATTATTTCCATCCCTTTTCAGCTATTAGATTTAATCTATTAGATAGCTTTACTGGAATTGAGATTGCATAAGTCTGTTCATTAGTCTGACCTAATGGCAGAAATGTGTGGAATTTCCTTCCAGAAAGATGATCTCAAGGCTGTGGTGGATTATTTGAGGACTGATGGAAATGTTTCTTGTATTGGTTTATGGGGACGCTCAATGGGTGCAGTTACCAGGTTTGTTTTTGTTTTTTGTTTTTTGTTTTCACTTTGAGCTATGATGTAATACTTCTAAATATTTACAAATAAACTAATCTCTTATTTGGAAGACTTGAAATAGTTGCACTTTTATAGTTTGTCTGGAAAATTATTTCACAACTACTGTCTTATTGCTCTTTTTTCTTGTAAGTAAGTTTTGTTTCCATAGAAAGTGTTCATTTTCCAATACTTTTGATAATAATATTTTGTTTCTTTCTTTGGGGAAGATCAATCATCCCCCATTTAAAAAATAAAAATGCTCTTTTTTTTTATTTTTAAAAATTTTATTTTCTAGAACATGAAAATGGGAAACAGAAAATTGCGAAGCTGATTTAGTAAACAAATAGCTGCATGGATTACTCTTAAATCGTTACTAGTATTCGTGTATTTCAAACCTAGAATCATGTTCTATCTTCAAACCTAGAATTATGTTTTATCTTGCTAGTTACCTGAATGTGCACACAATCAACATCTTCCAACTCAAACTTATTATTCAACAAAGTGGAACTAAAATTTGGAACTAATATATGAGTTTCTTGAGCCAAGTTTCGGAGGTATATGGATGACAATTTGAATTAAATGATCACTTATCAAAATATCTGAAATTGTTTGCAGATGGATAATCTATACTGTTTATTTTGTAATATCAGAGTATATTAGCAGGTACATGTCCTAAGACATGGATATTCTTAATTTAACCTGAGTTTCTTGCAGGTGCTGGTGTCTCATTTATTTATACTTGATTGAACATCCATGATGTCAAAATTTTAAACAATATTCATTTGTAATGTAGTGTAATGGTGACTTACCATAAACAAATGTGAGTATGTGCAAAAAATGTGTTCAAATTGCTATGCTTGCAAAGACCATTGATTATGTCAATCCTACTGCATAATATTTAAATTTTTAAACTCCATCGAATAGTGCCTATTGATTGAAGTGCTTCATGTTGGAACACTGTGCGTCGTGTATTTTCTTATTTGATTTGAATATTTACTACAGATAATATGCTTTTCTTTCTACAGCTTGATGTATGGAGCTGAAGACCCATCCATTGCAGGAATGGTTCTTGATAGCCCTTTTTCTAATTTGGTGGATCTGATGATGGAACTTGTCGATACATACAAGTATCCAGTACCCAAATTCACTGTGTGTATCTTTTAATCTTTGTACTGCCCATCATGGATGTTTCTGGAAATCTTTTTGTATTGTTCTTGGTGCACCATTTTGCTGCTATGGCCTATATCTGTCTGTTTATTGATGCCTTTGTTATATGCATTTCCTTTTTATTATGCATATCATTTTTTAGTGAAATATATGAAGAAATGCTAGTTGATGTATTTGATCGAGGTAAAGACCTACTTTCAGTGGTCCTTAATGATATATTTGATCGAGGTAAAGACCTACTTTCAGTGGTCCTTGTACTCTAGTCTAGTTGTTGATGCAACACCAGGAAGAAAACTTAACCTAAAAACCATATTTTATTAAACGGAAGATAAGTAAACATGATAGATTGGGATCTCCTTTGAAGGCTCCAACAATGACCTTAATTGGAAGCAAATAACTTATTCTCACAAATTTTATAATTGAATACTTCTTTGTCTAAACAAGATTTAAACTTAGTTCAATACAATTAACAAAATGAAATCTTAGAAGTTCTTAAAATTGAAAAGTGGAATTTAAAATTTCCTAATTAATGAGTGCATCAATTGTCTTTGCATATGTAAAGATGGAGGATATTCATTAATTATATTCATTTTTGTAAAGGGACTTATTTCACCCTATATCTAGGTAGTCAATTTCTGAATGTTACATATACATTCAACTCTTCCAGGTTTTTATAATTATATATTTATCGATTGGTTCATAACACCCATAACATTCCTCTCAAGGTAGTTTGAATATATATAAAAATTTAACTTGTTACAAATGTACTCTTAAGTCATTTTAGAGATTTAGTCAATGAGTCCATTAATTAAACATTGGACATGTTAAATAATAAAGTGATGATTTCATTTAATTGCACTTTCTTTATGATAAGTGACAATCAATTTCTATATGCTTTATTTTATTAAATTTTAAAGTAACGTGCATAGTAGATTGACGTGATATAATTTTATTAGCTTTGTAGAGGCATATTCTAGTTTGATCATTAGTTGTTTAACCTAGCTGAGCTCACAAGTAGGTGAAGACATGATTCTGCTTCTGCATTTAATATTGCTATAACTTCTTATTCCTCTAACAAATAAGGTTACCTTCTAAGTGGATAATAGCTAAATGTAGATCTTTTATTTATAAGAGAACCTACCTACTTGAGGACCCCACTTTATTCGAGGACCCCGCTATTTGATCATGAATAGCTTTCCCCAGAGCACTCTTAAGGTATTTATACAATCCTTGTAGCTGCTATCCAAAGGTTACATTAAGAACACTACTACTTGATAAAAAAAATGATTGAAAATATACTCTAGCATAAAAATTTAATAGAGATTGAAATTGATTTTTAATTTTAGCATAACAATTGAAAAGATATTGAAGAAGTTTCACTAGAAAACATTTAATCATTTGAAAATAATTGATGAAGGTAAAAAAAATCTGAAACTAAAAGTAAAATTGAGTCAACTTAAACTTTGAACATCCAAATTAACTAAATGTAAAGGTGCGGAGCACACTTTTGAATATTGTTAGAGAAGGACCTTAAATGCTGTTTAAGAAGGACCTACTATGTTTAATCTAACATATTTCACATTCAAGAGCTAGAAGATTGAATAGCTTCAAGTAGAGTTTTAGAGAGAGGGATAAGACAAGAGAGCATGAACCAAGACATCTTAGAATCTAGAGGGATGAAGATTAAGTCAAGAGAGAATAAGACAATAGAGATATATAAAGCCCATGAGGCTCAACTAGATGCTTGTTGTTTCATTCTGCTATATTTTTTTTTTTGTTGAGGGATATGTGACTTAAAGATTGATGAAGGAGGATACCCTTACTTTAAAGGAATAATTAGAATGAGTGTCAGATGTATTTGTTAGCATTATCGCTATGTAAAACTTTGATAGATGTTCCAAATTGCTTGTGAACTCCAAAACAACTAATGAACTCACACACACATCTACTTGATAAAATCTGTAGATGTTCTTTAACGGAAATTGAAAATTGTGTTAATTCAAAACTTATCCAATAAATGAGATTTTAACTTTTTTTTTATAGATTGATAATGATAATTCCTAGAAAAGCTATTTTATTTAGGGAAACTAACTACACTATCATGTTGCATAATTTATGAAATCATGATCATATCATTTATGGAATACTTCAAGTCTAATTTTTAAGGGTATACATGTTTTTCCACACTTCTTCTCAGGCTGGTGAATGGGTGTTCATCATTCCCAACTTAGATACAATACTTTGAAATGCTAAACTACTTAATCCTTTAGTAACTATATCTACAAGTTGTCCACGTGTAGATACACGAGTTCTAAATCAATTCACTCATCAGTTTCTTCATGATGAAGTGTTTGTCAATTTTAATGTGCTTCATTTGATCATGTTGTACTGGATTGTGAGCTATACTAATCGCAGACTTATTATCGTAATAATGTCTTATTGGGCGATCATACTTGATCATCAAGTTGTCTTCTTTAACTAAAGTAGTTCATACATACCTTGAGCTGTTTGGAATTTTGCCTCTGTACTAGACTGTACTACCACATTCTCTTGTTCCTCCATGTCAATGTTTGTCAATTTTAATTTGCTTCATTCGATCCGGTTGTACCGGATTGTGAGCTATACTAATCACAGACTTATTATCATAATAATGTCTTATTGGGCCATCGTACCTGATCATCAAGTCTTCTTCTTTAACTAAAGTAGTTCATACATACCTTGAGCTGCTTGGAATTTTGCCTCAGTACTAGACACTACTACCACATTCTCTTGCTCCTCCACGTCATGAAGTTAATATCCGGTGGTTGACATCTGTTAACCATTGACCCAACATAACCAACATTTGTATATGCCTCTAGTGCCAAATCTCTATTTTTTTTTATTTTGAACAGAATACCTTTTTCCTAGTGTTCCGAGATGCTGTAATACTCGGTTAGCTGCTTGCATTTCTTTAAGGAGATTTGTACATATTTCTATTGGGAGATAAAAATTACTTGCTTAGAATAAGCCACCTAAATCTCAAGAAAGGATTTCAACTTTGCTAATACTTAAATTTCAAATTATTTTGCCAAACGCTAACCAAGAAGTTGTCTCTTCCTATTATCATTTCTTGTGACTACTATGAGTGTTGTGACTGCCCCTGAAAGAGTGTTGCAACTCATGAAGAAGAAATGTATGATCCCTTCACTTAGGTTATTCCCCATAACAATCATAACGCACGCAATTTGCTAAACCATGCCTGTGGTGATTGTTTAATTCTATATAAGGATTTCTTCAATTTATATTGCATTCAAATTATTTTTATTACCTAGTTGCAATCCAATCTCCATAGAAATTTCTTCCTCTAGTTCTCCATGCAAAAATGCATTCTTGATATCAAATGCATTCTCATCATCCTCCATATTAGGGTTGGATTTTTGGACTAGCATTAGTTTAGGGATAGTCATCTTCTTCAAGTATGCGCCTCACATTCTCAAGAGTTAGGTTTCTTGCACAGGTATGGACTTTGATATAAACTTATTCATTTGAAGTAATGATATATTAAAAAATCCTTGTCCTTATTTTTTAATATGAAATTCGCCTTTGAAGATAAAGTGTGAAGGAAGACACTTGTTCATTGAAAGTATGGTTTGAAATTTCATATTGTGTTGGGTGAATGGTTGAAACATATCATTACGGTAAATTATCGAAACTTGATACCATTCAGACAATGTCTCCTTCCTCCTCCTTCAACCTCCAATCCATCACTAGCACTATGAATGGTTGAAATGTTGGTACGATACCAAAACATTACTAATCCAGACAAAGACTGAATAACACAGTGAAGATTTTTAACCTTGATTGAAAGTAATGCCCACTGACCCATGCAGTTTTTTAACATCTCCTATGATCTTCTCTAAATCTTATCCTGAGTACACCAAGCAACAAGTATTTGAAGGTTTGTCAAGGTTACCAATAAGAGATCTCAGCCTCTCAACCTCTTTTAATTGTGCTGTAGCTATTATTTCTACAACTTTTGACATTTTTATAAATTAAAACTTATGGAAATACTGTGACCAATAGAGAAAAATTGGCAATGAAAGTCAAACAATAGGGAAAATATATGAATACCAGTAAAACAAATCCAACTATATGAAGGCTAGTAAAATGAAGGCCGAACAATAAAGATTGACCGCCAATGATGAAGACCACAAAAACGAATGGAGCTATTAAGGCGGGTAAAAGGAAACATGGTAAATTGTTAATAAAGGCCAAACAACAAAGATATATTGCCAATAATGAAGAGTGGAGAAAGGAATCCGGATATGAAAACTAGTAAAAGGAATACGAGAAGTATATTAGTTTGTCTTTAAAAAATAGAGCAAAACTCGACAATAAGAAAGAAACCGAAAGCGATGTAGAATTAAGATTCAAGAATGGATGTGAATAGAGGATTAATGATGGTGATGAAACAAAAGGTTAAAGGTGGAGATGATAGTGGTTGTGCGAAGGATGCGGTGGAGAAATCATGTGTGATGATGAGAAGAGATGGAAATCACAATAAAAAGCGATGAAAAAAAATGTAAACAACCAAACTAGGTTTGTGAGTGTGAACAATGATTTGTGGATGAGGGCGGTTGACGTCGGACAGAATAGCGATTATTCTAGAGGCTGGGTTTCAAAGAGGAATTTTAGATAGGACAAGAAATTGTCAAACGTAGAAAAGTTGTCTCTAGGTTTAACCGAAATAAATTGATTCAAAACAAAAACTGATTCTAACATCAACTAAACAATTGTTTAAATAGACCCAAAACCCTAAGAGGTAAAAAACGAAAAAAATCCTAACAAAAAGAAAAAAATCATAATGGAAAGAAAAAATCTTAACCGAAAAGAAAAAACTTTAAACAACGATTTTTTTGGCCCAAGACTGGCCGTTATTGGTTCAACCCGAATAAAAAATAATGGCCTTTGAAAGCTCGGGTCCTCCCGCATCAGTCGTCTCGGGTTGAAAAAACTCTTAGTTTAGAGTAATGTCATCAGAATCCACAAAACAAGGACTTAAGTACTTCGCATTAAAGACATCAGACATCTTCAAGGGACTAGGAAGACGCAACCTGTAAGTATTATCATTGATCTTTTGCAATATCTTGCAAGGCCCAATCTTTCGATCTTTAAGCTTATTATACTCACCATCAGGGAACGATTACGAGTTAATACTACCCAAACAAAATGACTAACATCAAAAAGTACCTGATGACGATGACTATCAATCCGAGTCATGTACTTAGTATTGTTCTCATTAATAATTTGTTTCACCTGCTTATGAATACCCTGAATGCCATCTCATTTGCTTTAGGATTAAATCATCCTATACGTGGGATAGGGGCTAAGTCCAGTACCCCGGATGGGTTCCGGTCATAGATAACTTCAAAAGGACTTAAACCTATGGTTATGTTTCTTGATTTGTTATAAGCAAATTTTGCTTGGGGTAATGCCATATCCCATTGCTTCGGCTTAGCTCCTGGCAGACACCTCAAAAGATTGCTTGAACTCTATTTACCACCTCGGTCTGACCATCTGTCTGGGGTGGTAGACGCTGCTAAAGTTTAACTGTGTTCCCAATTTTCCTCATAGGCTCCTCTAGAAATGACTGATGAACTTGGTGTCATGATATGAAGTGATGGATCTTGGAATACCATGTAGGCGCACAATCTCCTTGAAGTAAAGATGGGCAATCCGGACAACACCTATAATCTTCCTGCAAACTACAAAATGGGCCATCTTGGAAAACCTGTCAACCACAACTAAGATAGAATCCGAGGTCCGTGGAGTGAGGGGTGAACCCAATATCAATGCCTCTTGTTCGGCAGAAACTATTGAATGCAATTCAAGGTTCCGTTTTCCAATTTCTTCCAACTTCTGAGCAGCATCAATGCTAGCATTTTCTTTCTTCAGGCCATCTCTTTGCTGCACAAGTGCTTTTCCTTTCTTGTTGGTAATATTTAGTTTCTCTCTAATAGAAGTAGACTTTTCCTCCTTTTGAATAACGTGCTTCCTCAGTGCATCCTTTTCCTTGCAAATTGCATCTAACTATGATGACAACAACTGGTTCTTTTCAATTTCAGTGGCCATCTCTTCCTTCAATGATTCCTGTTATCTATTCACCGCCTCTATTTCAACACTCAAAGATAGGCACCTCTCCATAAATTCATTTTGTTCTTCTGTCATTAAATTCAGATCAGAGATGATATTGTCAAGTTCTGCTCTCATGCTGCCTAACTCCTGTGTCTTGTTATGTGGAACATCTTCTGATTCACTGTTACTTGTGGAAATTTTGCTGTCAGAAGCAAGCTCTACAACATCTTCAGACACAGATCCTGTAGAATCTTCAAGCACAGATCCAATCTTCAGGTATAGACTTCTTTGCAATTGTGCAGGTCGTGTTGAAAATAGTGGTTCTCAACCAATCATCCTTGAATCGTCCTTGGGAGTCGGCAATTCTTGTGAACGACTAAAGTCTCATGGCCATCACCATACAACACCTTGCCAAATTCATCATCGTCATACACCGGCTTGCTAATCACCTTAGTCTTGTCTTCCACGTCTTCCTTCATATAATCATATCTTGCACCCTGCCTCAACGCATGAAGTGAACAAAGTTTGAGTGTGATCGAAAATACGAAAAAAAATCCTAACAGAAAGAAAAAATAAAAGAAAAAAAATCTTAACATAAATAAAAAAATCTTAGTAGAAAGAAAAAAAAAAATTCCGGAGCTTTGAAAATGCTTTAAACGACATTTTTTTGGGCCTAAGACTGGGCCGTTACTGTTTTAACCTGAATCAAAAGTTATGACCTCTGAGAGCTTTGGTCCTCCTACATCAGCGGTGTTGAAGGTTAAGGATGTAAAATGAAAACGAGGGTAAACTTGAGAAGGAGATTATAGGTGAAGCAATTAATATATTTGACGAACATGTGGTTAAATTTTCTCATCCTAAATCTGAAAAATAATGTCAACTGGTATAAGAAAAATCATCTATTTTATGAGCAGAAGAAGAAGCTATAGAAATTGCAACCAAGGAATTAAAACCTAATGGCAGAAATCCAAGCATTCATGTCAGAAATTTCGAAAATAATTTTGATACTAAGTAGGCTATCAATAGGGCTATCTTCTTGGGCAATGAAATAGATATGCTGATTACCAGATAATGATATTTATGAGAAGATCGCACATACAAAGGTGGGCTGTACTGAAATTCTTAACGGATAGGGCTCAGCGACGAAAGGCCAATGCAGATGAAGAACAGCAGCAGTAGCAGCGTGTGACAAGGCTTTTCTCTGGCACTTCACCTAAGGTGATTTGCACACGGTCACATCTAGTGTTGGAGGGGATGCTACTTGCTGCAAGAAGAAGGAAGAGGGTCGGTTGTAACATTATTAGTCGATGGAGAACTCACGGAGGTGCAGGAGCAGGAGTGAACAAGTGATATCAAAATTGAAGGAGAGCAATTTTGTTTTTTTTTAGATTTTTTTTTTTCTTTCTTAGTCTCCACAATTTCTCTCTTTTTTGATTTTTCGTGGATGGAAGTGGCTTGGGGTGACCCAAGGAGAGCAATCTTGGGAAGAGTCATGAATTAGGGTTGCGCTGAAGCTTAGGATGAAAGAATGGGGGAAGTAACTTGTATCAAGGTTGAACCACTAGCTTTCGACTCTGATACCGATTAACACAACACCAAAATGTAACCCTCAAAGCATAAAGTAGAAGCTCACCCATAAGAAAATTCTTTCACTAAAAAATCGTAGAAAATCAAAGAGAAAGTTATTAATTAAAAGCTGTCTAAATTTTCACTCTTTTATAATAAGATTCATTATTCATAAAAATAACAAGTCAAAAATGTTTAATAATTCTCAAACTATTTTTCTTAGAACAATATCAAACTATAGAGAATTTAAATGACTTCGTCAAATTTTAATTTTTAACAATTTGAAATAGGATTTGAAAATCCTAGCTGTGGTAAGAAATTTTTTCGCTGACTCTATATCGTTGTTATAAAACATGGCTGGCCTGATGATGACGTTGATCAATTACTATTATTTTTTCTATTGGCTCTGGAAAAAAATGGAAGGAAAAACTAAAACCTTGTGTATACAGACTTAACACTTTGTTGGACCTTTATATGATACTGTGCAGCTTTTATATAGTAAATATGGGTATTTTATGCTGGTACCTTTTTATATAGATCCGTATTCCTTTTTATGGAAAGGATGGAAGTGTAACTTTTGAATGCATTAATGTTGATGTTTTGCTGTACATGAATGTTACTTTCTTCAGCAGGATTTATTGTTTATAGTTGCATATTTTTCATTTATATAAAAAAATATCTTGGGAGGATGGAAGTGAAATTTTTAATGCAATAACTTGTTAAATGTTTATTAACTATGTGGTTCTATATGTTCTTAATGGTTATATTTGCATTACTATTCATTTGCTTGTGCAATGCATCCTTATAGGTAAAACTGGCAATTCAGCATATGCGCAAGGTTATCAAGAAGAAAGCAAACTTTGATATCTTGGATCTAGATACAATTCCTGTAAGTTTCTCAGGGCTGAGAAATTTGTTTTATGAGATAAATGAAGAAATTATGTCATCTAGAAACTGATATCATGAGTGGCTATTTTCAGCTACCTTTATGATATAAATCTCAAATTGTATGGGCACATTATAATTTGCTCAGTTATCTACCAGCCAAGACTAAACTTATTTTCTTCTTTGTTTTTTTTAATGATTACCCCCATAATGGGGTTCCGAATAACTCATGCTGGGTTGAAAATAGAATTTTTGGTCAAATCTTTGATTACCCATATTGGGAGTTCCAAATTAGCTATAGAAAATAGATCATTAGTGTCATGCGTGTGATATGTGTCAAATCTAAATGAAGTGAAAGAGAATGAAAGTAGAATTTTTGGTCCTTTTGGGCTTGGAATGATATCAATTGTACAAAACAAAAAAAAAGTTCAAAACTGATGTGTAAATGAAGTTTTGCTTTGGTGGAAAAATTATCTTTGAATCCCTTGAATTCATCGCACATTCTCTTTGATAGTATTAAGTTGTAATCAATTAACTTAGTTAGTGGAAACATATTGCAATTAATATTATACCAAGCATGGTCTAAGTGTGACATTTAAACTGTAAAGTAACCACTCATTTACACATCATATCTTTTTATCTCTAGAGATGTATTTCCTATTCCTTTTCTTGAAAATAATTAAACTTTGTAGCTGTTAAAATTAATTTACTAGTTATTGATTTTTATATAATAAATTAGTATGAGGCATGTGATCTGAATTTTATATTATTAATTTTAAAGATATGTGTTATTAATTCAATATTAATTACCTAAAAAAATATGTTTTTATTTTATAATTATAATTTATTAATACTCATATAATCAATTAATTTGTAATTAATCATAGGGTACTTTAAATTGACTGTATCTTAATTTAAATTATTTTGAAATTTATTTTTATAATTGTAGTATGTTTTAATTAGTCAATTTTAATTTAATCTATATGTTTAACAATTACTTATATAGGGTTCAGGTTTAGGCATTCAAGAATATTTACTTCTTAATATCAAGGATGATATATTTTTTTGTATTTTTTATTTAGTTTATAAAAAACCTAAAATGCAAATGAACTTACATAAAAAAAGAGGAAACCTTGTCCAAATGGAGGGAAATTGAAGGAGTAAATCTCATCAAAGTCTTGATATGTTTGAAGGTTGTCAAGTGCCATATGACGAATTAGTTTGCCTTTTAGGAATTGAGGATAACATTCTTGATACAGTGTGGCTGTGGAAACTTCCAAGGTAAATTAAAAGCAAGCCATCATATTAGAATGGGGCCATTAGGGTATTGAAGACAACTGCATTCCATATAATTAGGTTCTTAACATTTCATTAATGTGCTAGCCACGAGACTACAATACAAGATATGAAGTTACTGACATAATCAATCTTAAGAGGAGTTGGTGTAACTTATATATGATATATATGAAGGATAGGGAACATTATTCAGCTTTCATGCCATTATCAATGTGCCGGCTTCAGTTGATGAGGAAATATTAGATGGCGACTTAGTGTAAACTTTGATCACATAAATTTTCTTTTTTGATTTGATTCATATATTTATAGTGACACTCCTAATTAGTAGAAGAAATTAGATGATTGAAAAAGAGGGAAAGAGAAAAAAAATTCACTGAGGTGAGGATCTTAGCTACACAATTTTTTATTCAAAAATGATTAACCAGGTCGGGTAACGTCGGACCTGAGGTGACCGGCCCGGCCCCATGAAAGTTTCCCACGGGCCACCAGGGTAAATCAGGAAGCGCTAATGGAGGCTCATCCAAATGGCCAGCAATCTTAGCACAATTTTTTATTCAAACCCATATCACTAGTGGATCTTAATACTTCAAATTTAGTCACCTAGAAAGAGATAGAATGAGTTAAAGGCAGACGCTCAGCAAAATTTGCAGATAGTTGTGGCTGTAGATATTGTGCTTGCCATTTGAAAGGAAGGGAATACACCTTATGTATTAGGATTTCATTTTTGTAATGCATATTTACAATAAAAAATGTTTTGTGTTCAATGCTAGTACAAACAAGATCTTGAGTCTGGAAAAACCAATGGTAAATGTCTATTTTATCAAATTGATCAAACTCAGTTTTCTTGGAGGTTTACAACAAATCTTTTGGCAAGTGGCCTATATCCCAAAAATGTGAAAGAATCTGATTTCAGTGAGATAGAAAATGTACCTGTACAGGGAAGTTAATATAGTTCTAGGTGGCTTGTGAGAGTCAAATCCACGTGAAAAGAATGTTAGGAAAAGGACTCTATTAGAGAAATACTTGGAACTTAGCAAAATACATGTGTAGATAGGAAACATGTAGATATTCAAGTTATTTGAGGGCAGAGGGTTCTAAAGGATCTCACTCCATGCTCGAGGATTCTGTTTTGTTATATCAGCTGCAAATAGCCTGATCGAGGTGTATCTGGTGCATGGACTGTACCACTTCTGCTTGTGTAGTGTTTGATCAAGATGAGAGGACTAGGGCTGCTTTGGAGCATCAAGAGTTCCAGATGGAGTTGTGGAGCAAGATCTTGTTGAAATGGAAATTTGATGAGACGGGCCATGTTTTGTTGCACATAGCTTACCAACTTAATTGCAATCCGCTTTTCAATTGAGTAAATTTGTAGAAATTTTTAAATATACAATCAGATTTTCTTAATTAATCAAACCCAGAATCACTTATAAAAAACCTTATTAATGCACCATTTGGTTTAGGATCTATCTATAACAGGTAGAGAAAAGGCCCTGTAGAGAGCACCAAGTGAAGCCTTTGGGATTAGAGTGTGAAGAAGAGTGCTCTCTTCTTGGGTGAGTACTATTGGTGATCTAAGCTTGTTGGATTAGATTTATTCTTGTAGTTCTTCTCATGGTTTCAACTTCAGAGGGAATCTTGCGAGGTTGAAAGAATTTTTAATATGGTGTTTGCATCAACTTGTCCAGGTTGATTCCCTCTACTTTTGATCTCATATCATGTTTCTGTGCTCGTCACATTGTGGTGTTCGAGGAACTTATTCTCATTGCACACCAGATGTTTGATGTATGTATATCATGGGAGATTAAAGTTGCCACTTTGTGATCAACAATTGCTTGGTTCAGTGGTAAGTAAGCTTGATCCAAAAGGCTTGCCAATCAAATTTGTATAACATATTGTTGGGAGGTACTAATCCTGTCACTCCCACTGTGAACAGGGAGTAGTCTCACATCCAATGTGGTATAGGGAGACCTCATAGTCAAGACCACGAAAAAGTTGTCATTTCAGAACTTCGAGGTGGTTGACACACATTTCAGGTGCACTAATAGCTACTTTGGGAGTATGCTTTGAGGCGGTCGATTAGGACATCTATTTAATTGGGATTTATTTTTAATGATTATTTCACAATAGTATTAATCTCAATTCTCATTGTCAAAGTTGGCTCATTCCCATCAATTGTTACCAATATATCTCCACTCACTGTCACCCATATCCACCAGAGCAGTAATACTCCTTGAATTGGGGAATACAAGGGTTAAAGAGCTTGGAAGAAAACTTCTTTGCCAAAGGGTGAAAAGCAATTGCATGGTGTGTGTGCTCCTACTTTCAGAACTTCTCTATTTGAAGATCTATATGTTGAGTTGTGTCAGAAAGGGTGTTGTTGCTAGGAATTAGGTTCCTCGTAAACACGACTAGGTGGGAGGCAACATTTTAGTGCAACATGAGAAAGTTTGAAGAGTTTCAAATTTTTTAAGCAACGAAGACGAGGTTGTAGATGGGATTAGGGAGTCAATTTGAGTTGATACCAAAGGTGAGTAGGCATTCCAACTTGCTTAGTGATGGAAGGACAAGCCAATAAGGTTGTTGAAAGACGACAAAACAGAGATAGGCTAGCGAGACAATTGATAGTTGGATTGAGTCATAATCAGTTGTGCAAGAGGTTCGGGGCTTGAGGGGGAAGAGTAGTAGGTGGGGGGCATTGGGATTAGGGAGGTGTTGCCTTGGATAGTTTAAGAGGGTTTGGTAACAACATGTTGTAGTTAAGGTGGCTTTTTAGATTAGCAAGGGAAAGTTGCTCAGAAATGAGGTGTGTGATCTGGATTCTACATATCAAATTTAACAACGTATAAAGACAATCCTTGTCAGTTTGGACTATATTAAAGCATTAACCCAATTAATAAAGTAGCACAGGTTTAGCTAATTGAAAATTACAACAGTACGTCACACTTCATATACTCGTGGATATTTGGTTGAATGAAATGCTTTCTAAAACAGTGATGTTACCATACTCATGACATGCCATCACAAGGTGCTATGCTGCATGGTATCATATCATCATCAAGTTGAATTTGGTTGGCAGCGCAGATCCTAATTATCATTTGCATATTATACAACTTATAGATCTCCGAGTGTTTCTGGTAATACATGACTTTGTGTTATCCTTGTGTGCTATCTCGGAAAATTTTCTCTCATCTTATAGGTGGCGAGACGGTGTTTTGTCCCAGTCTTGCTTGGACATGCCATTGATGATGACTTTATACATCCACACCATTCAGATCACATTTTTGATGCCTACAATGTAATGGTTTTATCTATTTTATTATGTTTTCTTTTTTCTTTTTCATTATCTGTTATGGTGGATAATTCACTGGCAAAATTTCTCAATCCAAGTTTTTCTTCTCGATATCATTGAATTAACTTGTTTGATTTTCGAACATTGCCAAGATTTTTATTTTATAGTGAACATTTTTGCAGGAACCATGAAAAAACCAAACTCTTTGGATAAGTTTAGATCAGTGACTAGAATGACGAGGAAAAGAATAGTTATTCTTAGGAAATGGAGTAGAGTGAGAATGGAATAGGAATTAACATTCCTTCCTTTGGTTCATGAAATAGCAATTATGAGAATTATTGTTCCATGCTCCTTTTACAACCAAATGCAAGATTAATTTTCTGACAAAATTCATCTGGAACAGCTATTCATGTGAACCAAACATGAGAGCTTTTGCTTCCAAGTTACTTCAACACCGAATTATATTTAGTTTGCTTTTTCTGTTTATAGGATTAGAACAGTTCAGTTTTTTATATTGAGATATCTTGATCTTCTAAGTGTCTTCAACACCGAATTATATTTACTGTTCTTTTTCTGTTTATAGGGTTAGAATGAATGAGTTTTTATATTGAGATATCTTTATCTAAAGTGTAGATCACATCTGATGTGAGAGATTGTCCCAGCATAATTTCTTGGATGATAGGTTTATCTCCAAAATTATTTTCCAAGCCCTAGGATAGTTGGGTGCACAATTTTGTTCATCTTGTGTGAGTTCTATAGTGATATGTGGCCATCACACATTTTTTCAATTGCTTGTGTGATGAAGATATGCAACTAGATGAAACTCAATTTTTGAGAGCTGTATCTTACTATACTATTATTATTTTGGCAATGATCAAACTGTTTAAAATATTACTTGGATTCATCTAATTTAAAATTTTCAGGGAGACAAAAACATCATCAAATTTGATGGAGACCACAATTCACCACGCCCTCAATTTTACTTTGATTCTATAACTATTTTTTTCCACAATGTGCTAGCCCCTCCAAGTTCCATCTCTGATGAGCTTTATTTTCACAAAATTCATGATTTTATTGGTCCAGTAAGTATAGTCTCATTATTGTGGATTGGTAAATTGTTTGTATTTGTTATATTAATGAACCCATCTATAGGCTAATTTGGATAGAATTCATGAACATCAGAATCAAAATGCAGCTGAACCAGCTCAAGGTAAGCTCCAAACTCTGATGAATCATTTGAATTTGAATTTCTTCATGAAACATATAGATGACTTTATTGGGTTCTTTGATTGATGTTTTAGTGTTCATTCAATAAATGTTTTTTTGATGAACTAGAACTTGCACCTAGCAGTACAGAAGATGCTATTGCTCAATTGCGTTCCAGAAGACCTATGAGTCGGACAGAGGTCAGTATAGTCTTGAAGACGTTACTTTGAAGTTCTTTATGAAGTTTTGTGCCATATTCTTTCATTGAGTGCATATTTCTAATTTATTCTGTCTGTAACACTGAATTTCTTGAGCTGCAGTTTTTCTTTATTGGATAAAATATATAAACATGCAGAGAAAAATAGAAGTTTAAAGAGAAATAAATATATTCAATTTCTTGCTATACTAGTGGTTTGTTTTTCAATAGCATATGTGGACACAAATCCAGTGTTAGTGTTATGTATGACCTGAAATTTGACTTCTCTTTTCCGTGCAATTAAGCGGACTAATTTCTCCTCAAGTATTGCTCTCTTCACAAGATGTAAATCTTTTAGATTTCTAATTTGTTTGGAGTTGACTGTAAATAAAATTCCTTGACCTGTGTTGCTTTCTTAAGTAAATTCATGTTAAATACAGGGAAAGAAGAATTTGGAAGCAAATGATACTTTTCTGATGGATTTTAATGAGTGCTTTCTTATACTAATCTCTGAGTTACATGATTTACTTTCATCATGAGACCTAGGATCCTGAATATGCAACACACTCTAAATTTTTCTGATTCTAAATTGCATGCAGACTATTCAAGGTGATTTTGCTTTCTCTAGTAAATGCATGCAGATAAAATAGAATCTACAAGCAAACCGTGTTTAGGATGCTTGGTGATAATGGATAGGTTTCGTTGATGGTCTATGCAAACACAACTGAAAAAGCATCTGTGTTGCAATGAACTGTCAATTTAGTTTCTTTTTCCATGTATATGAGATACTAATTACCATTCTATTGATTCTATGTAGAAAGTAAAGATCTTTAATGCTACAACTTTGTTATGTTCTCTTGTGCTTTATAGTGTAGTTTTCATTTCTTGGTTGTGGAACTGCAACTAAGAATGTGTAATGATATAGAAAAAGCAACTACTTGAATGTGTAGTTAAGCTTATAAGCCTACCCTGGATAATCTTGCAGGTACCCCGTGATATTTCCTCTCAACGGAATGACAATGAAGACAAGGTATCATCTAATTTCTTGTTACTACAACCATTCTATTCTGTGCACTGAACTGATCTATCATAGACTGTGTTTCATTATACAATGTTAATTTAGTAACTCTCTCTAGATTAAACTAGCTATTACTTAAAGATCTTTTTTTAATGTTTTAATGATATTAAATTTCATTTTTTGCATGTGTCTCAACCAATCTCATGGGTTATGTGCCTGAAGAGGTTGTGCAAATAGTAACTTTATTATTGGTTGAATGTTCAAAACTATTTTAGGGTTCTCTTTTTTTTTTTTTTTTTCCTTTTTTGTCTCATAAAACTGGTCTCCTAATATATTTTAAATTTGACTCGATTTGTTAGAAATTAAGATTAGAAATGATAAAATATTGTTATTTTCAAATCTAAATGATATATCATATTTTATGGATCAGTTTTAAAAGTTGACTTTTGTTCTTTTTATTGCATCAATTAGTTGTTTATTTTGTTATCAATGGTGAATTATACTGTGTAGGCACAGAAGAGGACTTTTAACTTCAAGATATGTTTCTTTTTTGCATATGATATTATTAATTTGCTAAAGAAATAGCTGTGAACAATTATATATCCCCTCACTCTATCATGAAAAAGAATTTACAGGAAGGAATCACAAATTCACAATAGGCTCACACCCATCCATAAAGGATGTTCACAATTATGTTCAGTGGCGAAGCCACTAGTGAAAGTGGGGTCTTGTGACTTCACGTGACACTGGAGATTAGAGAATTTAATAATTGTAACAGGCATTAATGTTTCATTTAGTAATTAATTATGTAAAATAAATAGTAATCATATGTTCTAAATTTTTTAAAATATTTTTTTGCACTCATTTTTGTAATAGTAATTAGTTCTGTAAGTTCTCAAGACTATTGTTTCTAAATTTTTTTACACATGGTCAATATGAGTGTCGGGTATCAACTCAAAGTGTTCGAGTCCAACTGGGATACAAAAGAGTCCAACCATCAGAGTATAAAACAAGAACTAAGTAAAATAAAATAAATTTTAGACAACTATCCAAACATCCAACTCTATACATTTCTTTATTTTGAAAAGAAAAAAAAAATATCGAGTGTATTCAACATGCTCACATTATTCAAAAAACTTATTCATTAACCTATTCAATAACTCTTCAATATCGAGTGACATCACTTTGATTCCAACCTTAGATCATTTCAGGTTTCCAGTATTCTATCAACTATATCCTGGGACAACACAAAACAGCTACATAACATCTCTGTAAAATGACAAATTTGCAGCAAGAATCTATCACCACACAGTTCATATAGAATCCAACTAATATTCTATAACAAGAATTACACAGGTTACTGAACAATTCTCAGTCAGTTATTATTGTAGGTTTTATCTTCAACTCTGCTGCCAAACTAATATGCACCAAAACTCCACATCATTGTGCTGTTTTATGAAGTTTCTATTGTTTTTGCACATCCAAATGTTATAAATAGAAGCAACAAAGATTTCACTATTGTCAGATTCTTTTCCGAGTGACAACCAGCAAATTATGTATCCGGGAGATTGAGAATTTAGATAGGTGTACTTTTTGGCGAAGACACTTTTGAGTCATTTGGTTTCATGATAAAATCATTTGAAGTTGATTTTACTTGATTGGAGTAATCTAAAAAGTGGTCATTGGACAACTATGGGAGATCATCTAAGCAATGATGGTGTTTATTTTCCACATTCATTCACAAGTGTTTAACTATTGTTGTTGCGTTGAGACGAGATAGACGTGTCCAGGACTACTAGAAGGCCTCTTCTACAAGCTTTGCTAATTTTCTTTTTTAACATTCGTTTTATGTTTTTTAGAGAAGATAATACTTTGTGCGATGTTTCTTCAATTTTGAAGGAGATTTTTATTAGAGGGAATTACAAGCTTAATGAACCTTAGGCCATGGAGTAGGAATAGAGTTCTGAACTATGTAAATCATTCCTTGTTGGCATTATTTTTTGTGTGTTCTTATTGTTGTTTTTGCTGCATTGAATCAGTTTATTTGGTCATAGAGAACACACAAGAAACGAAAAATTCTAATTTGCTAGTCAAGGTACTATTCGCCCCCTTCAGCTATCCGGTCAAGATCATTGATCGTCAGTAGAAATCTCCTTTTAAGATTGAAGGTTGATGAATGCCGGTGTTAATAAGTTTAGGGAAGTTGGCAGGATGAGGAAAGTGCAAGAATTCCTACTTTATGAAGTGGATACACAATTGTAATTGGAAAAAAAAAATCCATTAATAAAGAATAAACTAAAACACTAACATTATATGCTATCATGGTTTGAAATATTGTCGAGTGGCATGGTTGAAATATATTATTTTTGTAGTTGATTAAAACTTGATATTTATCATAGGCAATCCCTTTTATGCCACGTATGCCAATTATGTTGAAGAGTATAGTGTTGTGCCGACACTCCGACACACACGATCATGAGTTGAGATGGATTCAAGTAATATATATTTTTTTGTGTATCTTATTTCTCCAATATTTTAATGCAATTGATCATCTAATTCATATAGTTGTTTTGTTTTAAAATAAACTAGATAAGATAAAAAAAAAAGAGTTATACAAGTAAAAGTTATAAGCATTCATTTTGACATGTATTTTAGTAAAAATGAGTAAAATCATTTTTAATCCAATTACTAATTAATATATTCTTAATAAAAGTGGAAAAATTAAGTGAATATTGATGAAATGACTAAAACCCATATGAATTTAGTTTGATATGTTTTAGCGAATGCTAAAATCGAGTTGGTATGACATGAAAATTTTTAATCAATTGGCTATTTAATTATTGTAGTTTTGTATTTATAAGGAACTAAACTAAGTAAAAAGATATTAAATTTAATAAAATTATCTAAATTCATCTTCAAATTCATGCCAAAGTGTGTTGAATGCTTTCACAATATAGTGTTAAGATCATACCACTTGGTTAGTGATTGACCTTATGTCGTACTACGGTTACAATTCAAATTACCGAACCCCCTAACTAGTGTAATATAAGATAACTCAGATCGTCTTGAATGTAATGGTAAGTGATAATCCTAAAATCAAGTTATTTGTAAATGGGAGTTTGGGTTTTTGATGTTGTAAATAGGGGTTTGTGTTGAGTTGCTAAGACTAATAAATGAAAAGCATCCTAATCTAATCTAACCTACTTGCAATCCAAATGAATAACAAAAACTTCAAGCATTTCGGAAATTAAACAAAGTGAAATGCATTAACTAAAGTAGCAAAAGTAACGTAAGGGGAATTAAGACAAACACATTGCAAGCACAAAAAACTAAAGGAAGCTAAGCACTAAAGTGGAGAAGCTCTCTCTCCGATCGGGGTGGATGATGCGAATGAGCTCATGAATCCCAAGAACTCACGGTGGAGTCGTACACAGATCTAGGAATCCCAAAGCTTCGAAGAAGATGAGTCGCTGGCGGTGGTGGCGATGCGATGGCCAGAGGATAGAGATGACGATGGGAATCCCCTTTCATCTCTTCACCTCGATGGATGGAGGTTGCGATGGTGATGACGTCCAATGAGGGAGGAAATCCCCTTTCCTTTTTGTGAGGTCGGATGATGGTGGAGATGCGACATGCGCGAAGCTAGGAAGCCCAAAGCTCGCGGATGAGATGGTCGTCGGAGATAGATCGGGCGGTGGAATGGAATGGAGATGACGATGGGAATCCCCTTTTGTCTCTCCTCCGTGGATGGCGTGAGAGGGTGAGAAAGAAGCTTCCTGATCTGGAATGGTGGCTCTCTAATTGGGGATCCCCTCTCTCTTCACGAACTGGTATCTTTTATACCATGCGCGCCACGACCATGCTTGTTGCTGGAGGGGCATTTCTGCTACCGGACGAAAGGAACAACAAGGGACATGGTTAGGTCGTGTTAGGGGACACGGCCAAGCCGTGTTCCATGTTGTGGGGTGCTTCGATCTTCTCTTTTGACTCCAATTGATGCCCTAAATGTAGAAAAAATGCAATGAAGCTCCAAATATACCCTTTGCTAGTAAAACATGGTATGAATCAACATTTAACCATGCGAGAAGATTAAAATGCCAAACATGAGAGCAAAATAATACGTGAAAATGTCGGTTATCAAATTCCTCTGCACTTATTTTTGCACGTTAAGCAAAACTAAACGGTAACCAAAACTTATCTTCCAAACAATCCCTAATCAACACTTGGAAGAGTGTAAAAGATAATTATGAAGGATCATCAAGTTTTCAAGGATTAAGGCATTTATGGTCACAATTCTGACACAAGTCAACAAGTATGGTGATTTCAATCAACTTGAATAAATTAAGAATGATAGAACCTCAGAAGGTAAGTAGTTATGCTCTCGCTCTCGTAAGCATTTGCAAGGGTGGAGTTTCCGCACAAAGCTACTCACAACATTGCACTATTATATGCTTGTTTATTTTATACTCTCCACCACTATAAACACATGCATGCATAAATCAGAAAGACGTATTAAGGGTCGTAATGGAGCCAAAAGAAGTCAAAAGAAACAAGAAGAATAGGTAAAACAAGAAGAGAAGCCGAAGAGAATATGAGAGTTTTGGGATGATGAACATGATGAATACAAATCACGTAACGTGCACAAAAGTCTCACCGAAACATTCTAACGCTCAACTTCCTTTCACCCAAATAAGAAAGACTTTTTTTTTTATTTGCAGAATCCACCACGGTCGTGACACTCAACACAGCCAGGTCGTGGTTCAATTTTTGTTTTTTTTTGAATCATGGAATTCAATGGAGGTAGGACAAAGAAAATATGATAGAAAAAGGAAGCGTTGGGTGGATTATTAAACTAGAAACTCGGCAAGAAAGAAAACCAAAGAGTGAATAAGAAAGATAGTCTTCATCGCATTCATGCATGCATACAATAATGTAGTCTCAAAAAGAAGCAAAGCAAGTTTTAGAGTATCAATTGTCATGAGTGCAATTCACACAAAAAGAGGATAAAGAATAAGAATGACAATAAACCTCGCTAGGTAAATATGAACTATCAAGCTTAATCTATCAATGTATCACCATACTAATGACCACATGCAAGTAAAGTACTCAATCATGTCATGGAATCCAAAACTCGATAGTCAAACTTAATAAACTTTTACAATTCTCAAAGCATACAAGGGAACACTCAAGGAGATGCAAACAAAACCAAACAAAGTGCATAATTGAAAAAACAAAGTAAAGCAAACACACAAACAAACATAAAGAAAAACAAGACAAAGAAAGGAAAAGAACAGACTCCCCTTTGTTCCTAGCGATTGAAGGCGATTCAATAGTAGTAGCCAGTCTAAGAGTGGGATGACTCGAGTTGAGGTGAAGGTCTTCTTTAGGTGGTAGATGACATCGTTAAGCTCTGCTCCTTCCATCATAGCCCCCTTGAGAGTTCTCCCTGGCGATTGAAGACAGTTCAGTTGAAGTATCCACTCCGGGGGTGGAACGAATGAAGTTGAGGTGAGGACTGCTCCATCCACCATTTTCCCTTTAAAAGTTCTTCCGGGCGGTGGGAGGTGGTTAAATTGAAGTATCCACTCTGGGGGCCGGATGATTTGAGAAAGAATTCTCCTGGTCGAAGGAGATTCAATTGTAGTATCCCGCTAGGGGATGAGATGATTGCAGTTGAGGTGAGGGTCTTCTTTGCAGGAATGCTAGAGCTGCATGATTAGAGAAAATCATCACGTTAGAGGCACCACACATCAACTCAAATGGGGATTTTTAGTCTAGGGGCCTCTAGCTATTTTGCACCCGTGTGAGAATCAACACATCATCTTTGCTCGTGACCACTATCCCACTTGACTTTTGGTTAGGTTGGTGATTCTGGGCACTAATAACTGCAATTGCTCATCAAACTCCATATATGCATACTCCAACTGATTAGGGAGGGGATCTAACTCTAGTTTAGGTGGTTGCATAACTGAAGGAAGTAATTGTGTGGGCATAGCCTCTGCTGCACAAATTCCTGCACTTTCATCTACAACAAGACTGCAAGCAGGTTTAGTTGGCAACACACAAACATTAACATCAATATCTACAACATTAGCAACTTCATCCAGAATTTTGCATGCATCATTATCATTAGAAAAATTTGTATCATCTACAATTTCATCCTTGCATGCTTCAGCATCATCATCAATACATGCAACATCTACAATTTCATCGAGAATCTTGCACGTGTCATCAATCATATCTCCATTATCTACAAGTTCACATACAGTTTTGCATTCATCATTAACATTATCAAACTCACGTCACAAAGAATCAAAGGAGTCAAATAGAGGATCATAATTAGAGGAATTTTTTTCACAAACTCCACAATCTAGTTTATCCTACACGTCGATGCCGATAACACTAAGACTTCCTTTCGGATTGGGAATGGTTTGCGAGGGAAGTTGGTTGGAGCCTTGTGCTTACATCTCTAGCTGATGGATTATGCAATTTGATCCATATGCATATTTATTTTCTGTGTTGAGGTCTCTAAATTCTAACGTTAACAAATTAATCCCGTCATAGTCGGTTCCAAGCCCAGATAAAGGAGGAGGGTTGCATTAGGTTGCCAACCAGCGTTAAACTAAGACAAATGTTCAATAAATGGATTCATTAAACTATTATGCTAATGCTAGGTTGTTCCCTGGAAGGAATGCGTTGTAGGGTCCGACTGTAACGCCTTGGTAAGGACCGCTACATCTCGAGAACTCGGGCATATTGTTCTCACACCATAGGTTAGATAAAACAAATATTATAGGAAAACTAATAGTCTAAAATTTGGAATATGAAACATATGAACCCTCATTGATAAAACAATTGAGGTAGTAGATACGATGATTAAGAGAAAAATTAGTATTTTGTGTGTACAAGAGACAAAATGGGTAGGCGAAAAGGCAAAAATGATAGAGAACTCAAGTTTAAAATATGGTACACAGGAAAGAGTAAAACACGAAATGGAATGGGTATTGTTGAAGATAATTCATTAAAGGATGAAGTTGTAGTAGTTAGAAAGGGGGAGAATTATAGCTCTTAAGATAGTAATGGCGAAAGAAACTACGAACGTAATTAACATATATGCACCTCAAGTAGGATTAGTTGAAGATACCGAATCAAGGTTTTGGGACGACCTCGATTAAGTATTACAAAATATTCTACCGAATGAAATGATTTTAATAGGAGGTAATCTAAATGGACATGTCGGAATAAAAAATGAGGAATACGAAGGGTGCATGGGATTATGAGTTTGGAACAAGAAATGAATAAGATAAAACTATATTAGATTTTGTGATAACATATAATCTTATACTAGCTAATATATTTTTTAAGAAAGAGAAGAAGTCACGTTCACAAGTGGGAATAATAAATCGCAAATTGACTTTCTTATAGTTAGAAAGAAGGATAAAAAGATTCGTAAAGATTGCACCCAACATAGGTTAGTGATGTTGGATATATGCCTCAAGTATAGTATCAATAGAAGAAAAATATACACGACTTCTTGAATTAAGTGGTGGAAGTTAAAGGATCGGAAGCAAAACATATTTAAGGAGAAGGTAGGAGTACAAGTATTAAGTGAAATATACAATGACTCTAATATGACATAGGATAAGATAATATTAAAGTTGAAAATAGAAGTCAAGAGTATACTCGGTAAGTTAAATTGACATGCACCACAAAGTAAGGAATCTTGGAAGTGGAATGAGAAAGTACAGGAGAAAGCGAAGGAAAAACGAACAACCGATAAAGTATTATATATTTGTAAAAACGAAAAAAACTTTAAAAAATATACAATAGCTAAGAAAGAGGGTAAGAAAGTAGTGAATAAAGTAAAAATGAAACTTTTGAATGGTTATATCGAAAATTGGATACAAAAGAAAGAGAAAGAGACATTTATAGAATAGCTAGAGTGAGAGAGAGGAAGATAAAAGATTTTATCCAAATAAGATGTATTAAAGATGAATACAATAGGGTACTAGTAAATGGAGAAATAAAAGAGCAATGAAAGTGATATTTTCATCAACTTTTTAATAAGGTTTAGGTGATCAACTTCACTTAAGTAATTTGAGTAGGTGAGTATAGAAATTTAAATTTTTATTATAGGATTCAAATTTAAGATGTAGAATAAGCTTTAAATGGGATGCAAAATAAAAAAGTCATTGGATCATATGATATTCCAGGTATGAAAGTGCCTAGGGAAAAAAGTATTGAATTACTTACAAAATTATTTAACATGATATTGAAAACAAAAAAAATATCTGATCAATAGGGTAAGTACTTTAGTTCCCTTATATAAGAACAAGAGAGATATACAAAACTGTGTAAATTATAGGGGATTAACTAATTAGTCATACCATAAACTTTGAGAAAGAGTAATAGAAAAAAGATTAAAGCAGGAGATTATGGTGATAGAAAATTAATTTAGGTTTATGTCCGGTTTGTCGACAATAGAAACTATACATCTTCTCAGGTAATTAGTTGAAAAGTATCGGTAGCAAAAGCAAGATCTATAGTATTCATTGACTTAGAAAAACTTATGATAGAGTCCCAAGAGATTATATGGAGAATTCTAGAAAAGAGAGGTGCTAGCATAACATATATTGAACTAATTAAGATATGTATGAGGATATAACGACCAGAGTGAAAACTTCAGGCGGATTAACCGAAGTATTTCCAATAAAAACAGGAATTTTGGCAGGAAATACTAAATGCGAAAGATTTTAGGCTTAGTAGAGTAAAGACAAAATTTAAGTTTAATAATATTAGACGTAATGAGACATTGTTAAGATAGGAGATGACGAGTTGTTTGGAATTGAGAGCTTTAAGTATTTAGGATCATTTTTGCAAATGATGGAGGGATTGATAGAGATATGTTGAAATGGAGGAGAGCGTCGTGTGTTTTATGTGATTATAAAGTATCTCTAAAATTTAAAGGAAAGTTCTATAAAATGACGGTTAGACCTGCTGTGTTATATGACGTTAAATGTTGGGCTATGACTTGAACACATGACCTTCTCGTATGTGTGGACATACGAGAATGGACAGAATAAGAAATAAGAGTATTAGAGAGAAAGTCAGAATTGTATCCATTGAGGAAAAATTTCGAGAGATACGTTTAAGATGGTATGAACATGTACTTAGACGACGATTTAGCGATGTGAAACTATTACAAATACGCATATAAATGAGGAAGACCAAAAAAGACTTGGTTAACAATAATAAAATAAGATAAAATTTATTTAAGTATAGAGGATAGAGCTCAATGCGTAGAAGGATCCATATAGCCAACCTCACCTAGTGGGATAAGGCTTGGTTGTTTTTGTTGTTTGAGGTCTATAAATTCTTTATGAACTGGAGATCACTAATCTCTTGAGCAACATTTGCAATGTTAGTTGCTGCACACACTCTTCTAGTTTCTTCTCTGAGGTTTCTGTTTGACTAGGAGCAGAAGTTTGTGCATTGAAGTCTTGAAATGCCTCCCAGGGAGTTTGTTCGTCCGTTGGAATAATTGTGATCTGCTAGGCATCGGGTCATTATGAAATTCAAGTGGCCACTGGTATGCTGGAGGTGGTATGGTCGGCTGTTGATATTAGTTCATGTCGAGTTGATTGACAATAGAAGCTATCTCATCTAACCTACTCTCACTTCGAGGTTGCTCAGTAATATGATGTTGTGTGTTTTCATACTTAAGATTTGAATGATCCATCCAATCATGATTATAAGTATTGGACAATGAATCATACCTATCCTGTTGTTGGGGTTGGTAGCACTGATGTTCAGGTTGGTAGTACTGAGATTCAAGAAGATAATATTGAGGTTCAGGTTGATAGTACTGAGGTTTAGGTTGGTAGTACTGAGGTTTAGGCTGGTAGTATTGAGGTTGAGATTGATTGATGACGTACTGTTTGAGAAGAAAAGTTATCTCAACCGACTCTTTATTCTATTGTTGCTCAGCACCATAAACATAGGCCTCATTAACGCCTCCAAATTGCTAAAAATAGGAATCCATGTTTCCTCACAACAGAAATTTCTTAATCTTACATTGAAACATTGAAAGAAAACAAGATCAAAAAATAAACACACTAGACAAAACACATGGATACAAGAGAATTAAGACACCTAAAACAATTTTAAAATTTTTGAGACCACCACAGGGGTAAAAGTAAGTGAAAATTTAACCGAAAAATGAAACATTTTTTTAAAAAAAATTCAAAAAGTGGTCTAAACGTTGGAATTTGGCCAAAATAGACTGTTATTCACGGCGAAGCAGTGAATATTGATCCCCACACCCATTTCCTTCAACTTGCAAAGTTTGAGGGCAAACGGAGACACCAAAAATTTCTCCGAACAGAAAAACAAATCCAAAAAACAACAAAATTCAAAGATCAATCTTAAGATTATCAAACACCATTAGCAATTTCCTGGCAACAATGTCAAAATTAATTGACCGTATGTCGTACTACGGTTGTAATTCAAATTACCAAACCCCCAAACTAGTGTAGTATAGGATAACTTAGATCGTCTCTCAAGGAATGTAATGGTAAGTGATAATCCTAATATCAAATTATTTGTAAATGGGGGTTTGGGTTTTGATGTTGTAAATGAGGATTTGTGTTGAGTTGCTAAGACTAATAAATGAAAAGCATCCTAATCTAATTTAACCTAGTTAAATTACGATTGCAAAGGAATTAACGAAAACATAACGTAAAGCATCCTAATCTGATCTAACATACTTGTTATCCAAATGAATACCAAAAGTTTCAAGCACTTAAACGAACAAGCAGTACGGATATTAAAGAAAGCGAAATGCATGAACTAAAGTAGCAAAAGAAATATAAGGGGAATTAAGACAAACACAGTGCAAGTACAAGAAACTAAAGGAAGCTAAGCACTAAAGTGGAGAAGCTCTCCCTCCGATCAGGCTGGATGATGTGGAAAGAGCTCGCGGTGGAATCGTACACGGAGCTAGGAATTGCAAAGCTCCGGAGAAGATGGGTCGCCGATGGTGGTTGCGATACGATGACTGGAGGATAGAGATGACGATGGGAATCCCCTTTTGTCTCTTCACCTCGATGGATGGAGATTTCGATGGTGATGGCGTTCGGTGAGGGAGCGAATCCCCTTTCCTCTTTGTGAGGTCGGATGATGGTGGAGATGCGGCGTGCGCGAAGCTAGGAAACCCAAAGCTCACGGATGAGATAGTCACCGGAGATGGATCGGGTGGTGGAATGGAATGGAGGAGATGACGATGGGAATCCCCTATCGTCTCTCCTCCTCCGTGGATGGCGTGAGAGGGGATGAAGAAGCTCCCTTAGATCTAGAAAATGGTGACTCTTCAATCCAGGATCCCTTTCTCTTGAACCAATGTCATCTTTTATATCCTACGCGACACGATCGTGCTTGATGCTGTGGATGGAGTTTGTCTGATGAAAATTGAGGACCAACAAGGGACACGGCTAGGCTATGTCAAGGGATACGGCTAGGCCGTGTTCCTTGTTGTCGGGTGCTTCGATCTTCTCTTTTGACCCCGTTTGACGCCCTTTTTGATTCCTTAAAAAAAGACATTCATATCTTAAGGAATAATGCCCTAAATGTAAGAAAATTGCAATGAAGCTCCAATTAAACCCTTTGCTCGTAAAACATGATATGAATCAATATTTAACCATACGAAAGGATTAAAATGTCAAATATGAGAGAAAAATAATATGTGAAAATGTCGGTTATCAATTAAGTGATCAAAACGGAATTATTCTTTACACCTTACCCCTAGATATGTACCTATCTTTTCTTTCTTTCTTTCTTTCTTTCTTTCTTTCTTCTTCTATTTTTACATTTTTCTTCTTTTTCATTTTGTCCCCTTCACCTCAAATTTGCCTATTGCATTGTGCATCAGCTCACTAGCATAGTATCAAAACTATCTTGTTCCTATCTATCGCTGGAAAGAATGTGATTTTAAACCTTGTACACTACTATGGTAAATCAAGACAGTACATATGGATAATTATGCAAGTAACTAAAAGAAATTTAAGCATCATCTAATCTTAAGGACCTACCTTTTTTTGATCGTTTAGCATACGTGGAAGAATATGACATTGAACAAGTTTTTTTGGTCAAAGATGATTGGTTGGTGTGACTAAAAAGATTGTCAGGTCATTTCTAGAAAGTCTGTTTCTGCTACATACTTTTGTGGACTAACTCTATACCTGATAAATTGGAAACAATAAATTCTTGTTTGTGACTACACAACTAGTTTGAAGAGTTGCTGATCTTTGCGGTATGCTTTAGAATGTTACATTTTCCCACCAGATAGTTTTTATTTTGGGTATGATCAGTCCATTCTACTTTTGAGTATAGTATCTTTGAGCCTTAAGAGAGTTGAGGCTTGTCCCTGTTTCCCCTATATGCATAATTCATGATCTGCTATGCATCCTTAAGAGAGTAGGAAACTTTATAGTTCTAAACAGATTAGGTGGTTTTAGCGGAAATAAAAGGGACTACGTCTACCTTAAGGGATCCCTCAAGGTAGCTATTTCAAACTATGTCTACCTAGATGGTGCAAGTGGCCTTACCTAAGCGGCCCAAGTGGTTCAAAGAGCCAATCCAGATAGGTTCATTAAAAATAGTTTATTTATCTAATTAGTTCACTTGAATAAAATCCTAATTATACATCCACACTACATCTCTCCTTTATTGTATTATATGTTTATCTTATTGCGTTATGTGGTTTCTTCGTTAGTTTTGATGTGGTTACGTGGTTACTATTAACTGTCAATATATTCATCTTTCCTTTTTTAGTTGCAATCCCTTGATTTCCTCCTCAAGATCCTCCTCAAGATCCCTTGATTTCCTCTTGAAGATATTTATTATTCTTGCTATAAATTTTCTTATAATAGGCCTTAGATTAAGGGATCTGATTATACTTACTATTTCAGACCCTAGAATCAAGGGATGTATTGATGTATATATATTGTAATTCTCTTAATGAAAGACACACGATTTTTTCTAGAATTTCTTCTTTGTTTTGTCATGGTATCAGAGCCAAAACTCTGAGAGCATCTCATCGTGTGCTTGTTGCCAGGACGATCTGGTTCCTCGTCTATCTCCAAGATTTGTAGTGTTTTTCTTGTTTTGTGAGTCATGTCTTTGGAACGATCTGAATATTTTCTTGCTCGATTTAATGGCAAGAACT
>JBBUKS010000055.1:4812335-4835923 GCA_038050645.1 Hedychium gardnerianum | reverse complement strand
CAGAAGAGAATGAAGATCAAGAAGCCACCACATATCCTTGTCATACACCTCAAGCGCTTCAAGTACATGGAACAGCTCAGTCGATACAAGAAGCTGTGCTACCGTGTTGTGTTCCCTATGGAGCTGAAACTTAGTAGCACAGTGGAAGATGCAGACTCAGAGTACTCTCTGTTTGCAGTTGTGATTCATGTAGGGAGCGGTCCAAACCATGGTCACTATGTCAGTCTTGTCAAAAGCCACAACCACTGGTTGTTATTTGATGACGAAAATGTGGAGATGATTGATGAATCCAACGTGCAGACATTCTATGGATCTTCTCAAGAATATTCAGGCAACACAGATCACGGCTATATATTATTCTACGAGAGTCTTGGGGAAAAGAGTTAGGATAGAAAGGTTGCCCATTCATATCACGAATTTTGTTCTCTACTGTCAATTTTTATGTAACGATCCGAAGCTCTTGGGATTCTGCGAGGCCAGTGAGGGATGCTATGTTTTGGGCGATGCAATGTACAGTGGACGGTAGAAACTCATTGTCCTCGTTTAACAATAAAGTATAAATTAATGTGTCAAGTGTGATGCAAGAGGTTTAGGAAATAACTTATAGCTTGTATCTATTCCTAAGCTTAACATCAATAGAGAAAAAACGACATTCGTTTTTCTAAATTATCGCTCTATGTGAAAATTTACTAGTGTGTATAAAGCTTGTTCCTGCTAAAAGCGTTAGAAATTGACATCTAACATATTTTGGACGAGTCTAATTGGAACCGTTAATCCGATAATGTCGCCAAAGCAAACAATTTCTATTTTTTTCAATGTCTTAACAAAATCATCATATAAGTTCGTTGCTTTGAAAGAGCGTACAAAGGCTCTCGTTTTGCTTATAATACAATTTGAGGAAAAATATTGGAAATCCCAAATCAATTTTAAATCAAACCAAATTTTATACGGTATGTCATGTATTTTCAATAAAAAAATTTAATGTTTGAATAATTAATTATTAATGACTTAAATTTGAAGGATTTTTTTATTTTTGGAGAAAAATATATTACGGAAATCAAGAAAAGAATGTATATACTAGGTGTTCAAATATCTAAACACTCATTTGGATCTTAATCTGTATCCTATTGACGCTTGGGCACATTGTCATCAAAATTGCATCTACTCTTAACCTGTCAAATAAGATAAATCATACATGATATTACCAAAAATCATACCTTGATGAGACAACTGTTCAGAGTCATACCATCTCTTTATCGTACTCATCTCTTGATGCATAATCAATCAAACCCGCACTTTAGCCCATAGGGCCATACTAATCGGACACCGAAAAAATAGATGATCAAATGTCTCATCCGCTCCTTGACACAAGGGATGCATCTTGCATTGTACGCAGTCCTATCAGTCCTTGGTTCCACAACCGCTCTTGTGCAAAAAGCCACAAGGTGAAGTTGTGTTTCGACATGAGGTGAGATTTCCAAACAACAGCAGCTCAAGCTTGAGCAGCACCTCGTCGACGAAATAAATCGTGCGCCTCGGAAGGCCCTTGCTGATCATCCGAGTACCATCCGGCAAGTACCTCAATTGCTCGCTCCAGCGATGCAACGTGAGCGAGAATGCTATCCTGAATCTGCAGTGACCTCTTGACTAGTGGAGAGTCCGAAGCCTTGGAAGGCCTTTGCTAAGCAGTGTTGAATTCCATTACCGAAGATCCCGAACACCATAGCCCCCTTCCTCTTTCGATAGACACATCCAGACGAAGGATCTGTAGATGGTGTACAATTTGTCAATAACCCCACACGGAATCGACGGTATGGAAAGCCAAAAGCACTCAATGCCTTGCAAAACCCTCTTGACCAACAGCATATGTTTCGGCCACGAGGTTAACTTGCCCACCACAACATCAATCAGTGCTCCATAGTTGGATGTGCGAAGCTTCTCCGTTATCAGAATGCCAAGATAGTGAAAAGGAAAATTCTCTTAGATTAGTCTGAGCAAGATACAATTTGGATTTCTACAGATTGTCCCTCAATTCAGTGACATCCCCAAACAACCGCAAGCACTCAACAATCAAGGTGATGGTAGACTCATCTGCCCTCGCAAATAATATAAGATGATCCACATATGCTAAATGAGTGATATCCACAGCAGCACACATTGGATGCTGATAAAAAACAGCAGAGAGAGAGGATCACCATGTGGAAAACCTCGTTCCTCTTTGAAGTGACCATATACCGCACTATAAAGCTCACCAAGTATGAAGTGATCATGACACATTCAACAATCAAGTCAATGTAGAGCTGCGGAAACTCAAATCCATGCAATCGTAGTTCGCAAAAACTCCCAAGCTACCGTGTCAAATGGAAGCTTCACTTTCATAGAACATAAAATGTCTCCAAATCCAGAATGGGTACCTATTTAATATGTCATTTCAATTTACTAATGAAAAACATATTTAAAGCCTCAAGCATCTCAGTCTTTCCTCAAGCACAATAATTTCCTAAAAGCCCTTTCAAGTCCCAAAAATAAGTACAACATAGGTTTACAATATTTGATACAAAATGGAGTGTGAAATAGGTTATACAACAAGCCTTGCGTCTCAAATATTTAGGGTCGGATGCAACATAGGTTACAACAACTAATGCAAAGGAATCTATGAGATTATCCATCATTGGTCAATATAAAGGCTAGCAACACAACAAAGAGGCTGAAAATAATTGTAATGCCAGCAAATAACCAAATAACCCATTGTGAGGAGGCCTTCCTTTCTTGACCTGCCATCTCCACCTCCGTCAACAGCTCTCTGATCTCATCTATGTCTGAATCCTTTGCTGCATGAATCAATCTGTTCTGGACCTCATCAAGCTTGTTGAGTCTTTTGGTTCTAGATGCATCTTTGGAGGACCAAATAAAACCAGTCATCCTCCATAAAATGATACCAACATAGATTGCCACTACACAATCCACAGTATAATGGTGTCGCTCCCGGATCTCTCTCTGGGCACTATGCAAGACTAAGAACCACATCAGAATTGATGTCCAACCACCATATGCTTCCTACAACAGGAAATATAACATATTAGATTAGCATACATGTAACCATAAAAAAATGGCCAAAAAATCTGTAACTCGAGAGGTTAAAATTGCTATACATGTTTATTTTAATGGTCACTTGATCAAACTTCACCAATTTGAAGAGTATAAAAGTATGCTAATCTGTCGAAAGATGTGAAGTACAATGGATCACATTTTTAAGTAGTTCGAGCATTTATAATTGATAATTGCCACACCCTCTTAGTTTTGCTAAGATTGATCAGTTCAAACTCTTACAGATGAATCTTTGCAAATCTCCTAGTTTGCTTTGACTACTGATTTTATCAGCCTTTTCCTTTTCTTGATCAGCTAAACTCAACATTTTAGTTTACTTAGATATGTTAGTTGGATTTGTCTTCTTTCTTGTACTTTGTCCAGTTTTAGAAAGGGTACTTCGTGCAATGCTAGGAGCCTTATGTACTGGGCAAAACTGCTACCCAAGAAAGTAGTTCACTAGGGAACATATAGAAACAATTGCAAATGAACTTCGTTGGTACCTCTGTTTTATAATCTCATGATTTGATATCGATAGAGATGACTATAATGCCATCTTTCTTAAATACTTTATGATTCTTATACTAGCGACTTCAATTGTTCTGAACCATTACCTACTCATACTTAATTCTATATCCAGTTCAAGTGGCATTCAAACTTGTATAATCGAAGTGACTGCCATACTTTTTTCTAATTTTAAATAACTTTGATATTAAATTTCCTGAATACTGGAATGGAAACGGAACAATAATAGTGGTTATGAAATTCCACTTACACAACAAGCATTTAGAATTACTCGCTAATGCAGTAAATAATTTTGAATACAGATATTCTATTTTTCATGGTTTAATCTTCTTTAAAAGTTCAATTATAAAAATCAATTATTATAATTCACTCGTTTTGTAAAGAAGGTAAACTAGGACCCACCTTTCGGAGAATAGGCCCAGAGAACTACCCTTTCGATTTTATTCTCTATGTTTTAATTTGCTTTAAAGTTTATTGTAAAGATCCATTATTACATTTCACTAGTTATGGTAAAGTAAATAAAATTAGACCCACTTTAAGGAGAATAGGTTAGAAGAACGAGTCTTTTTTTGTTCTATAAAAAAGGTCCCCAAACTTTCAAGTGTCATTCAGTTTTAATAAAAGTCATCTGTGAGTTTTTTAAGTGAGATTTTGTCTTCGGCACTGTATCAAGTGGTCTCAATACAGGTTACCATGTAAAGTAAAGAGAATATCTTCATGGTTGTATTCCCTCTGGTCATTGTCCTTCCATGAATGTTGTCAGTATTATCCTTTGTAGTTTGACTTTCTGACAATTTTGTAACCAACTATAGAAGAGACAACAAATATATTCTCAAACACGATAGAAGAAATATCAGATTGAACCTACTAAAGCTAATTTGATTGAACCAAAGCCCAACCAAGAAATTAGCTCAATCTTTGAGTTAATCCCTTTGCTTTTTTACCCAATGACAATTCGAAAAGGAAAAGGAAAAGAATGATTCAGGCATAAAGTTTGTCTTAGTAGCTTAACACATTAAGATTGACATAGTAGCATACTAGAGGACCATCCTCTATAGTTAAGAAGATTTTAGGTAACATGAAAAGATATAACCCTCAAGTGTTTTCTGATGACTTGGTAATTTTGCATATAGTTCAACACGTTCTTTCAAGTTCTAAATTATCAAATCTCTCACACTAGCATATAATCTTTATTTTTACAATAAAGATTTTAACTAAATAAGGAAATCAAAGGACACTTGAAGGATTTATTAACAAAAGTTCTTGTACTGTCCCCATATCAATGACCCAAAAGGCAGTGCTTTTACCTATCAGCAAGATCATCATCAAGTGTCACCTAGACTCGATGATATCCTAAATTTGATGACTTAGCATAATGATATAGAAAATTCAAATATGCAATGGGTATTACTTATTAGAATTGGATTGATGATGAATGGAAAACTATCTTTACAACATAGGATGGTAGAACTACTAGTGACAATTTGGGCCGGTAGATTTTAAATGGGTTAGGTTTAATGGACTCTCCAACTTGGCACCTTTTATATAGAACAACAACCAAATCTTTATCCTACTAAATGGGGTCGACAAACTTGACACCTTTTATATACGAGTCAAAAATCTATAAATGCCTAGTTGACTTGACTCGATCTGTTTATTTAAAAGGATTGCACAAGTCATGTTGTTACATGGCCTGTTCAATTAAATGAGTTATACAAGTCATATAAGGGTCATGTGAGATGACTCGTTAATTAAATGAGTTAAGAAAGCCATAAATTGGTAACAATTGGATGTGTTTAAACCACATAAAATTAGAATAGAGATAGCATATATAATAATAATAAATTAATAAGATATATTTATAGACTATATATTTGTTGCATATATGGTTAACTATATGTAATAATATCTATATTAATAGGTATATTTTCAAGGGACTGCTAGAATCCAGTACTTTACTGATTACTATTAAAATAAATATCTATATATACTGGTAAACATGGTTGACTCATATACAACCTGACCTAACCAACTTATTTGTTGATCATAAGCGAGCTAACCTCAAACCTAAATGCACAAAGTTATAGAAGGTATTTTGTCATGTCAACTTTTATCAAACCTTGGTCATATGAATAATTAGTTCTGTCATTTGGATTTTCGAATACCCTAAGCACATTCATGATGATAATGAAACAAGTCCTAAAACCCTACAAGATAGTTCTTAGTAATCTATTTTTATGTATTTTGATATACAAGAACACACAAGATACCCACTTAGAACACATTAAATTAGGATTTGAAACCCTTCAAAATGAAAACATATTAATCTGAAGAAGCACTCATTCTCACAACCCTTGGCTTTACCATTTTTCCATAGAGCATCTTTAAAATCCTAGCAAAATTAGAAAAACTTTTGTTGGTCAAAACCCAACACAGTCCAAGAAGCTTGATGCTTTCATGACTGTGATGTTTAGAGATGCTACATTAGGAATTTTAGAACCATTATAGCCATTTTCATAAATTATTTTGAGAAAGGGAAGCTTCATTAGATTGGCCAGCTTATAGTCTTTTAAGAAATTAAGGAAAATGATGACTAAGGCCTTTGTTCTTAAACATGTTGACTTCTTGAAACTATTTAAGGAAGCTTATCATGCATCTGGCATATAAATAAAAGTCATTGTAAGCTACGAAGGGTATCCCACTGCTTTTCATTAGTAGAAAGTTAAATGAGACACAACAATGCTACTTTACTCATAGCAAAGATTTTTTACATTACTATCCAAATGAGTTGATACTGCATTCTAACCACAAGCTCTTATTTTCGACTAGTGACAAAAATAGCAACTGTTAAGCACTCTAGGTGGTTTCAATTTCCTCCAAAATTATACTTTTATTAGAAAACACATTCTTGAAAAATATAATAAACTCATTGATATATTAAGCTAAGTTGTGGCCACCTATCATTAGATGAATATAAGGGCAAAACGATTTGAGCATCTCAAGGATGAGTACCCACTTGTTTTGATTCTTGGATAATTTTTAAGATATTCAAAATAAGAACAACATGATTAGATTCATTTCACAAATATTTAAGAGTCCACACGTATATTCTTAAAACATCACTTGGGATTTTATAGTTTAAGAACTAAGTTCAAGTGCTTTAGCAAGACACTTTCAGATGGACAAGATAATGCACTCAATATTTTAAATTCGATTTAATATATTATTGAAAATTTTCAAATTGTCTAAGTCATCAAATTTTTATATTTATTTTATTTCTTAGAAAATAAAAAGAGAATTTAAAGATTAGTTAGTTTTAAAAAAAATTAAATTAGAGTTTTTATTGGAATATCTTATTGTCAAGATATGAAAAGGGATTAGGATTTCATGTATTAGATACTTTTAAATTATTACAATTTCTCTTTTTATTCTCTTGATGAGGCTTCTTTTCTTTGTGAAAATTTTCCTCTAACGACGTTTATTTTCTCTTTGAAATATTTATCCCCTTCTCTTCATCAATTTCGTCCCTAGTTCCCAAGTTATTCAACGGTTCAATTTTGGTGTTGTGTCAATTGATATCAAAGTTGAAACCTAGTCGTTGGGTTTTGGTATTAGTTATCCCTCCATTCTTCATCATCATCAAGCTTCACCATCACAATTATTCACCTCTTTCCACTTCCACTATTGCTCTCCTTCGAGTAAATTCTAACTGAACTTCCACACCCTCTCCTCAACTCCGTGCTCTATTAGCCTCCTTACTCACATTTCAACAAACTTCGACAAATGGCACACCAACCATCTAAGGACACTAGTATGATTTGCTATTAACATAGATTACCTCGCCTGATCAAAAAAGCAAGTCGGTCCCATCTATGCAACAAAGATGCGTCTCCTAATTTTCTTATTTGATTAAATTCTAGTTGAGGGTTCCATCCATAAAAAAAAAAAAAGAGAGAAGTTCGATAAAAAAAAATTTAAAAAAAGAAGATAAAGATAGGAACATAAAGAAAGAAAGAAAAATGTTGTCTACAGTAAGAGAGAGAGAATGAGGGAAAGTTAAAAAAAGAAAGGAAGTTGTTTAAAAAAAGAGAAAAACGGTTGTTTGCAATAGATAAAGTTGTCAAAAAATGGGGGAAAAAGTGTTCACAAAGGAATAAAGTTGTAAAAAAGAATACATAGTAATAAAGAGAGATTTAATAAAAAAAAAGTGAAAAAGAAAAGAGGGAGTTGTTAAAAAAAAGGAGAAAAAGAAAGTCGGAATTGTGTCTATTAAGAAAAAATTTCGAGAGACATATTTAAGATGATACGGACACGTATTTAGGCGCATAATAAATGTCTCATTTAGACAATGTCAATGTCAATGTCAAACCACGACAAATACACACATTAATAAAAGAAGAGGGATACTAAAGAAGACTTAGTGAGGAAAGATAAAACAAAATAAAATTCATTTAAATATAGATGAAGATATAGTAAGGGACCGAGCTTAATGGCATAGGAGACTCCATACAGTCGACCTCACTTAGTGAGATAAAGACTTAATAGTTGTTGTACAATCACAATACTATTCATAAAAAAAAATATGATCATATTGTTTTTATTAGTTTAGTCATCATCTAACAAAAAGGAATATCATCATTTGCATCCTTTTTTCTTTGTATTTTAATTTATTTATCATCATATTCTCATGAATTATATTTATCACATTATTTTATTTTATACTTATCATTATTTATCAATACTTTAAATCGGTATTATGAAAGAAATTTCCCCAATTACCACTAAATACTTGAGAATATATATTTTAGGAGAGAGGGATATCAAATGCAAGTAAATGATGAGCTTAATTTTAAAAACTACCTAACTAATTATTCCTACACTTATAATTCTATGAATACCATGCAAACTCATTCACAGTCAAATTATTTCATGTCTACAACAAAATTAATTATTTTTATGAAAATAATAATTATTTTACATCTATAAATGTTAGAACAAACTACCCGGATTTTTTTATGATAGAATGAACTCTAATGAATTTCATGATTGATTAAATGATATTAAAAATTATTTTACTAATATGACATGACTTCGATTTGTCAAGCCATCCTTAGTAGATCTGCTAAAATTTATTAGCTATATATTTAGACCATTAGAGATTAATACAGATAAGAACCCATTAAACATTTGCATAAAATAAAAAAACATTGGATAAAAAGATATGTTCCATCAAACTTTAAAACACAACTACCTTATAAATATATAAACACCAAGCAATTGCCCTTAGCCAAACTTAACAACATAATCTCAAGATGTTAGTTCACTTACAATTCTTAAACTTTTAGATAAAATGAAACAATTTTGCACAAATAAACTTCATAATAACTCGGTCTTAAGCAAGTCCTCAATTAGGGTTTAAAAACAAGCTTATTTTTTGTTCAATAAAAAAATCCCCTAAACCTTTCCATTAAGATTTTCTTGAGTTTTAATAAGTCCTTTTTGTGAATTTTACTCTATAAAAGTTTCATCCTTGTTGCTGCATCACTCAATAGTTTACACCTTTGCATGGTGAAATGGTAAACCCCAAATCCAACCTCCTCCCCTCCTAAACAAATTCAAGGAGTAAGTAATAAGTTTGTTTCCTATATCACACCCAATTGATAAAATATTAGATGTTTTTTTCACAAATAAAGTATAGAATATTATGATTTAACAACCTATCCATTTTCTTAATAGTTCACCCTTTGGGTTAAGGCACCACTCTTTAAATCCTCTCCCAAACAGAAGTTCCAAGTACTAATTTGAACAATTGTAATGCCACCACTGTGAAAATTGGCAATGTCACATTTTGAAACACTGCATAAACCAAGTGATATATTTTCAAAAAGAATAAATTACAAGAGTTAAAAACCTATATGAAATTCTATGGTATTAGTAGCCCTAATAAGGGCCTAAAGTTATCTGAGTGTTATTAAATATGAGGTTGGGAAAGAAATATTTCCTTAAATATTAGAATGATTTAGGTTTAATATTAATATCAAGGTAGTGTCCCTCTAGTTTCCACTTCATTGCTCAAAAGCTTATTCTAGTTGATGTGTAAATTTAACTTTCAAATCAAACACTGAGGTGTTCAAGGAACTTTCAAATAGTCAGTTGTTTTCTACAAAACCTATGGTCATGAAGTGATATCATAGAAAACTTTAATTTTCTGCATCTGTGGGATTTCTTTACAATTGAGTTGATGAATTTTCACTTCCCATTGCATCCTTTACTGCATATTGTAAGCTCCGTCTGTGTTCAACACAAAACAGGGACCCAATGATATTACAGCAACACACAAATGAACATTTTAAGCTTCAAAACAATGAAATATGGGGAATTCTCTGTGTTTTTCATGTGTACCATCTTTCTTGAACCAAAAAAAACAGAAATAAAATGTGTAACAAGAAATAAACCAGTCCAGTGTATTTCCTACCCCATGAACAGTGGATATGTATTTTTGGTACAATAGGCAAATACAAATAATTTAAAATCTAATTAAATAGATCAGACGCAACATTTTAAATAAAAATAAGTGCAAAGAATAAATCAAAAATAAAAGCATGCAAAGATGTATTACGATAATGACATCAGATGAAACCATCACCTGGTCTAAGTTGACTTAGTCATTCCATTAGCAAGTTGCTAAAGACAAAAAAATTTAAAAACACAGTAACTTAAAACCTTGATCATGACAAAAGCCAGAATGACAAATCCATACGTCCTAGGAATCAAAATACTTTGAATATATCACATACTACCATCAAAAAAGAAGGTTCAACTATCATATAATCATGTTGGTTGAAAAACAAATTACTTGGAAAGGGTGTTAAGTACCATCCATGCCATAGCAGTGAGTACAGCAACAAGCATATGACCACTATACAACAGGTCATTACAGCCACCACTAGCTCTCTTCAATAATTTGTACCATGAACCTCCATCTGAAATAGTAGGCCTCAGTATGTCTATAAGAAAGCTCATCCTTCCCCAGTTTGGTCGATACTCACTGGGATATTCACCAACAGTCGCTAAAAGGAAAGCAAAAATACAATGAAAATCTTAGGCATTGGATTTAAGGAAATAAATTCAACACTTCTCTAATCTTGATTGAACTAACCATAAAGCATATCAGCTCGTATTAGCTTGCGAATGGCATCAGAGTCAGAAGCATATGGGATATAGTATTTCTGTGCCCAAGGATGTGGATAATAAGGTACTGAAAATCGAGCTGCAGCACACCAAGGTCGGACTGATGGAATAATGGTAGAAGCAAATGTTATAGCCCGAAGAAGACGTCCTATCGCCATGGTGAACATATATCTTGCAGCAAGACCAAGACCAGGGGCTTTAACAGAGTTGAAAACCACAGAGAAAGCCAACATCACAAACAGCATTAGGTAATGATGAAGCCCAATGATATCTGCTCTAAGCAAATGTACCACAACCCGTGGAAGTTTCTCATTCAGGAATAAAAGAAACCACTGGCCAGTATCAGGTAGAGGAGGTGAAGATCTGCCAATTAAAAGTACTACTTAGATGAACTTAGCATAGCACCAAAATAAGTGTCCTCCAATAAATTATTGAAACATTTATTATTTCAGGAATTGAAACATCTCAAAACAATTGTATCCAAACATTATGGTGATTTATCTACATTTCACAGAGCAGAAACTAGGTTTTCTTGCAAGTTGGTTGTAAAGCAAACGTTACTCTGGAAGAAAAGGTCCATTGACATAGTGATAGAAAAGACAAGATGTCCAACGATTCTAAATAAGTAGTTATTGCATAGAGTGTAACCATGGCATGAACAGTGTCTTCAGAGTTTATAGCACAGTTACTGTACTTTTGAATGAAAAACTGAACAAACTCAATAGACAGACAAAGCTTCAAATGCTTGAAATAGAAGAATTTCTGCATACAATCCAAATCTTATTGGAGATGGCAAGGTAAATACTAGAGAATCGGTAAAACAGTTTAGCATTGCTTATTTAGATAAAAGCCTCAAAAACATTGGGGAGGAAAGGTTATGCTAATGATGCAGTCTCTTACACTTACCGAAATGAGAAGTAGCAAGCATACTTTTATGCAGACATATATAAAATTAGGCAATTCAGAACCAAGCAAACATGTGAGGAAAGCCATAGCGGTTGCACTCCAACAAATATATCATCAAGTCTCTGTTTTCCAAAATGTAGCTCAAGTCTATGGCGGCATATTTGACGAAAATTAGAGTCCTTAGTGCCTTGGAAAGAAAGACATCGATATATAGAGCTATCCTACAAATTAGGTAATCACATTGAGCCATTTCCATCAAAACATCGGCAGGAAATAACATCGGAAGACCCCAAATCACAAGATTTAAACCGTGAGAACTTTTAGATATGTTTCAAGCAATACCTATGCCAATCCAGTCCGAGTACGGCGGTAACGAATCGTACGGATAGAGCCTCCCAAAGAAGAGCAGCAAGCATGAAGAGCATGGAAGCGAGGAAAGGGATCGCAGACCGGATCTCCAGCTGCCAGTGCGAGTAGAAGGGTGCGCGCACCGCAGCAGAGAGGGCCAGCACCACCCACAACGCCGGCTGGAGCCGCGCGTGCCACGACGGGGAGACGTAGCGGAGGTAATCGAGCGCCACATACGAGATCGCCACGAGGCCGAGGCCGAGGCCGTGCTTGGTCCTCGGCATCGCCGCCGAACAAGTACTGGCTTGAGGGGAAGTGTTGGATCTGTAGCGGGCGACGACAAATGCAGCAAACTCAGGCGCGAGGACAAAAGGAAAAGAGAATTGGAGACGAACAGGGTCTGATTTTTGGCCCGAACCCAAACTAAACGCTATTTCTTATAAGTCCAACGAAATTGCTTTCCTTTTAAATCGAATGAACTATTGGATTTAATTTTAAATAAAATCCATTCAAAATTTTAAATAAAATCACCTGCCAACTTACTGATAATATAATAAAAAGAACTAAAAGCCAATCAATTATGCATTAATTCAAAATAATTAAAAATAATAATAAACTTTATAGATTCATTTATAAATTTTTTATAAGTACGACAAAATAGTATAAATAGAATATGAAATGAATAGAATAGAAATACATAAATAAATTAAGAATCAACGTTTAAGATCTTTGAACAACTTTATGATTTAATAAAAATAATTATAATATATTTGTGCTCTAAATTTATAATCAGAAAGACTAGAATTAATCGAGTGAAATTTGAACGTATGTATATTTAAAATTAGAGGCAAAAGAAAATAAAGTACAAAATTTCTAAATGGATAAATAAGAAAATTATGCATAAATTTAATTGTGTTTATAAGGTCAAAGAACTAAAATACATCACAATTTCATATTATAATTTTAAATTCTTTTCTTTAAGTTTTTTTAGCTTTTATATATATAGTTATATAAATATATTTATAGTCCGTTATTATTTTTTATTTTGATTACTATCAATTTTAGAGTTATTATAATCACTCTAAATTATCATCTTTTATCACTAATTATAATATTTTTTAATTATCACTATTTAATAAACATGTATAAATGTTACCAATAATGTAAGTATCAAACATTTTTTAACTATCAGTATATATTGAGGTCGTCAAAAATATGTATGGTGAATCAATTATCATTAAATTTATTAAGAAGTGAATCATGTTGGTGAAATTGATGATTAATCAAATAATACTGAATCTGGAGTGACCGGTTCGACCCACAGAAGTTTTTCACTGAACTTTCTTTTTTATTGGTGCAATTGATCTCTAGTCAAGATTGACTAAATTTAAATTAGAGTTTCAATATTTAATTAATATATTTATTAGTTGAGCGAAATATCAAGTAGGTCAAAGTTGATCGACTATTTGATATTTGATCAACATGCTTACGGACATGGAATTCAACCCTACTGTCCAAATCTTTATGAAACATTTAGCAGAAAAATGACTTCTTTGGATGCGGTAGATCCACTATCAATACCTCCAGCACACCAACTTGTGGGAGTGACAAGTCAAGCCGTCGGACAGCCCCCTCATCAAGTGTTTGCACCAGATTTGACAAGGAATCCTTGGAGCCAACCAAAGTGTCACCCATCAGCTAGATTGCTAGTTTGATATCGAGTTGCGACACAAAGTTACAATTGTGTATGACTTCTTCAAGCCACATAGCATCACAAAGACATGGGCAACAGTCGTGTGGAGTACATCATGCCAAAGCACCAATTCTTCATGTAGCATCTCACAAACAGTAAGGTTCTGACCAAATATAAGCTGTCGTATGAAGCCTGCAAGACCTGTCCGTTGTGCCAACGAATGGACGAGACCGCGGACCACCTTTTCTTAGACTATTCCATAGTTAAACCTTATGGGGCTTAGCACGCAGCTGGCTCCACATCAATAGCACCTTTGGCTCAATGGCGGAGATTGTGGACAGTTTTGGACAACAAAATCGTAGGGACAATCGGCTCAACAAACCCCGCCACTTGGGTATCTCTTGTATGCTCTACTTGATTTGGCAAACCCGGAATAGGTGTCAATATGACGGGGGAGTGCCAAATTGAGAGGTTATTTAGAAAGGTCCAAATGCATGTATTTTGATTTTTGAGTGGTCCGCATGTAAGTCCTTGAAAGACATCAATAAAATTTACCGCTATAAAAAAAAAAATTAATGGAAGAGCAAGATGTCAAGTGAAAGGAGAGTTTATTAAAGAGAGATTGTTGATGCAATCGACCTCAGGTCAAGGTTGATCAAGATTGGTTTGGATGTAGATGGTTGAGCTAAAAGTCAAGTCAAGATTGATTGGATACTTGACATTGAAGAAGTCCAAGTGAGTCATAATTAACTGGATACTTGATAGTTGAAAGTCTAATAGGAAGTTATCAATGGTAAAGTCCAAGTAGATTACGGTTGATTGAATATTTGGCAGTTGAAAGTCTAATAGGGAGTTAGCAAGTACAAAGTCTAAGTGAGTCATAAAGGACCAAACACTTAGCATTAGACGCAAAATCTAAGTGAATTTTGGAGGACCGGACACTCAACAGTGGTGAAGTTCTGACAAATCAAGGTTGATCGGATGTTAGGCATAACATAAGAAGTCCTAACAAGTCAAGAGTGATCGGATGTTAGGCAATGATGAAGTCTCAATATGTCAAGGTTAATCGAATGCTAGGTAATGGTGAAGTTCTAGTAAGTTAAGGTTGATCGGATGTTAGGCAATAGTGAAGTCCCTATTGTTGGTGCAATTGACCATCAGGGTTTTAATATTTGTTTGATAATATGTTTAATGGAGTTTGGTCAATGTTGACCTAACAAAGGGAAAGTCTAGTTAGGTCAAGATTGACCGGATAACTAGCAAAGAAGAAAGTCTAAACAAGTGAAGGGTAATCAGATGCTTGGCAAGAGGAAAATTCTAAGAGAATGAACCTTAGATAGTGAGAAATCTTGAAGAAGTGAACTTCAAGCAAAAGAAAAATCCTAAGAAAGTAACCTTAGGTAGTGAAAAATCTTGGAAGAGTAAACTCCAAGTAAAAGAAAATTTCTAAGGAAGTGAACCTTAGGTAGTGAGAAGCCTTGGAGGAGTGAATTCTAAGCAAGAGGAAAATCATAAGGGAGTGAACCTTAGATAGTGAGAAGTCTTGAAGGAGTGAATTCTAAGCAAGTGTGACTGAAACAAGGTTTTCGGTCGATCGCGCGCAGTTGACCTAACCAACATATCTTAAATATTGCTAGCACTATTTTACTTTACTATTTGTATCCATTGTGCTAATTCGGTGTTGTAGGAAAGTCTTAGTGGATCAAGTCGATCAGACACTAAGTATAAGAAGAAGTTCAAACAAATCAACTATACTAGATGTTTGACGAGTAAGTAAGGTAACTCCTGGAGAGGCCTTTCGGTTCTGGAAGGCAGTGAAAATGTGTCCCAATTTGGACAACCTTAGATGTTGATCTGACTGAAAAAACCAACGGAGGTTTCTAAGTCGAGATCAGATAGTCTTAACTGTCAAGATTGATCCAAGCATACTTATATATTTCAAACTCTTTTTTGCATAACTATTATTATTATTCTTGTTGTGCTAACTTTGTTTTGTAAAAAACTAAAGTTTGGGTTGATCAAAGGGTTCAGTCGACCGAATAAGGAGATTTGGTCAACCAATCCTAAGAAGATAAACACAATCGTGATTGCGATCCAAGTCCAAATGGAAACAAAGATTCAGTCGACCGAACAAGTATAAAAAGCACAATCAGATATGATCGGATCAAATAGTAAGGGAAATTCTAGGGTCTAGTCGACTGATGGGACGTTCACTCGATCGGACAAGTGGATTTTGTGGGATTGATCGGATCGGATCGAAGCAAGCAAGGAAAGATCAAGGTCAAGTCTTCTAATAGATGGTTCAATCAACCGAAAGGTTTAGTCGACTGATGGATTTACAGTCGACCGGATGAAGGCTATAAAAGAACTCTCAGGATCTAAGGCTCAATACTTGATATCTAATTTCTCTCAATGATCTCTCCTTCTCTACTATTCAATTCATGCAAGTACTACCACTACTATGCCGAGAGGTTCTCCGACAACCTACGACGAAGTTCTATTTCTAAGTTGTTAGTATACTTTACTTATTTGCATTTACATTAGAAGGAATAGTAGCTTGTTACTATCTTCTTCATTTTTTGTTTGCTTTCCTCCTTCTTCAAAAGTTTTTCGGAGAGAAGAATATTAGTGAATTGCCTATTCAAAAATGGTCCAAGGGATCGTGGGCATTGAAATAGCTGTTGTTGGATTGCGAACCAAGTAATCGCTTGAGGTTTTATCTTATTTTAATTTTTTGCTACGCATCTCTATTTGATTTTCAAAAGAAAAGAAAGATTTTTTAAAGCACAATATTCACACACCCCCTCCCTCTATCTCTCAATCCGGTCCTACACCGACATATTAAGGTTGACCGGATGCTAGATAAAGAAGTCTTGGTAAGTCAAGGTTGATCGAATTTTAGGCAAAAGAAGTCATGGTAGGTTGAGGTCAATCGGATACTAGGCAAAGTGAGAATTTAGGTTTGGTAAAGCTAAAACAGAGGCATCAGTCGATTGCTATGGACTAGCAATCAACTGTTGAACCCCTAAATTATGAATTCGAAGTTTGAGGGTGTTTAAGGGGTTTACAGTATATCAGTCGCATGTTGGGTATGAGCAATCAACTAATAATACTGTTGCAGTGTACAGAAAGTTTCTTAGGAGTTTTGGAAACTCAATTGTTGATACGATAGTTGACTTATAGGGTATAACAAGTGACTGTTATGGCTAATGCTAAGCTACAGGTGCAATATTCGAATTCTAGAAAATCAATTGACCGATGGTGGCAAACATTCGATTGTTGGGTGATTTTTAATCATGATTTGAAGCCTATAAAAGAGGGTTTCATTGAGGATTTCACCACAAGTTCTTGGAAACTTTGAAGGGGAAGGATTATTGCATTCCATACCTTCAAAAGGTAATCCAAAGCATCCAAAAGCGCTCAAAGTAAAAATTCATTATTATAAAGTATTTCATTTATATTTTCTTATTCTCTATTATATCTTTGTATTTGTATGTGTTGTTGGTGTAATATGTAGGACCGAAAATAATACTAGAGGGAGGGGTGAATAGTGCTCGTTCTTTTTCTTGTTTCCATCATTCTTGTCTATCAGAATTAGTCTATGTAATGGAATATTAAAGAACTAAAAAAAGATAAGGAACACAATACCAATTTACTTAGTTCACAATCCCCCAGGATTGTTACCTTCAAGGTTATATCTCGAGCGCAAGCACTATTGCTTTTTTCCTTTCCGGAGGTGAAGAAATCTCTTACAAACTTAACCAATGTGAATCACATTTTGAAAATAATTTGAAGAAAATAATCCTATAAGAGTTTGAAAACTTTTTTAAAAAATATTTTTTTAATTTAATTGTTCTAACATCTCATCCGTTCTTTGTATCTCAGTACACATAATACACAGTAACTTATGTGTATTTGTGAGATGGACCTTTCAATTTTAACTTTGTAAATTAAATTATTTGTCTAAAAAAGTTTGATCTATTCAAACTCAGCTTTAGGTCCACTAAACCAGTAATTTTAGAATAAGCTTCCAAGTTATGGTAACTCACAGGAGATATCATTAAAGTAATCACGTGTCTTAAACAAAACTTTTCCAAAACTACTAGCCCAAGAGACTTAATACTATGTCTTGATTTAACTAGCTAAGATTAGACTAAGGTAACTTCAACTAAATTTATTAAGTCGATTGCACTAGATATAATACTCATGATTTAGTCAAGACAATCATCAACAAAATTTGTTTAACCTACTATCATTTCAATTCTCTTGATACTATGGGTCAAGATTAAACCTTTGTTTTCTATATTTGGCCTATCTATATGTTCTAAGATAAACAGCAAGCATATGGATAGAATACATGGCATGACATATAACAATTAAATCATAACATGTATGATCACGGCGAATATTATGGCACACATGTATATCAAGTAAATCAATCAAGCACATCACAATTGAAAAATTAAATACATTTCGTATTATCCCTTAAATGCATCAATTCACATTGACATATTTTAATTTTTATTAGGTTTGTTATTTTCTTGGGTATGATTTTATTAATTCCATAATAAAAGGTACTTGAATTTTTAAAATTTGAAAAGTTATTTTCGTGATTTTTAAAATTTAAAAACTTATCTTTTGAATTTTGAAATTTAAATTTAAATTTTTAAACTTCTTATCATCTTCGATTAAAGGTAGATTATTATTAATTAATTTCAGATTATTTGAATTTTTTTTCTTTAGATTTGAATATGAATTAATTAATTGAAAGTTATCTTGATTAATCTTTCGATTTGATTGGTCATATTTATATTTTGATCAATCAAATCAAAAAATGATATCTCAAATTAATCTGGGTGACTGGCATGATCTAATTGAAAAAAATTTACAGATCATCAAAATAAATTGAAAAAATTTACAGATCATCAAAATTAATCTGGGTGCTCACAACAAGTTGTCCAGAAGTTCAGCATCCTTTGATTGTGCGCCTCATTTAAAGAAAAAATCTCTATAAATATGTCATAGCTGGAGATCAAACTGTGGGTATCTGGGTGATAACCTGAACAGGATCCTGTCACTGCACCATAGCTCTGAGGACTTGATCAATCAAATCAAGATCTATATCAAGATTATGATTAACCAGATCGTCAATTAGATTAATCTGATGAAGGTCTAAATTAACTATATCATCACTTTGATTGAACCCATCAAAGTGTCTTTTATACTAAGTATTCAATTTATATTAATTAATTCTAGGGTGGACGATCCTACCTTAGAAAGTGAGATGTCTCCTGACATGATGTCTCAACGTCACTAGTTGTTCAAACGTCACATGCATGCCTTACATGGGTTTTGAATCTTAATTGTTTGAGAAAAATGCTCTGTCATTTACCATCACACCATGCCCGGGAGGTAATCCGATCAAAGTGTTGGTTGAACATATCAAAGTTTTGATCAAAGTCTTGATTGACTTGATCCTAGTCTTGATTAAATAGATTATTTTATTTAAATTACTTAAATTACTTAAATTAATCTTACCAATTTAATTAAATTTGAATTAATTTTTTATTAATAAAATTATTTGAATAATCAAATTATTATAATTATCATGAATATCTAAAAGATCTAAGTTTGAAGAACAATTACTAACTAAATTATTAGCATGCATGATAAAAATTGGATTTTCATATAATTTAAACTAACCTTAATTGCTCCCCTAAATTTTTGAACCTCTTCTCTTAATATTGATTCTTATAGTAATCGATCTATTTGCACTTGAAGTAATGATTCTTTTATGGATCTCTAGCATTGATACCTCCTTTGTTACGGATTGTACAGACCTAATTTTATAAGTAAAATATTTTTATAGTGTCTTCTTTCCTGACGCTTAAAATATATTATTTGAAATTTAAATTCATACTTTGTGTATTCTAGTTTGGATTCTCCTCTTTGACTGTTAAGGACTCGGACTCGAGTTTAACTTGATCTTTTAGTTTCGACGAATTTTCATGAAGTTCGATTAATCAGGCACAAAGCTCATGGCATTCTCACACTTTCCTAATCTATAAACAATTTTATTAAGTAAAATACTTAAATCAATTTTCTCAATCTTGAGAGGACTTCTTTAATGCCGCTCAGCCTTTGAAATCACGCATTAGCACAGAGCTTTCCATTTGCGACCTCCGGAACTTGAATCCGTCCGTCTTGTATAGTGGAGGGTCCACCTCACCGCAGAAATACTCGCCTACCTGACTATAAAAATCGTTCGCCCTTTGAAAGAGCTGCTCTATGGTGCGATGACGCTCTTAAGAAATACGCCTCTATTCGTCCTATCGCCATACCGTCTTTCCTGTCCAACAGAGAGCAGCCATTCCCACTTGTTGCAGCTTCGGCATTCGGGAGCCCAGAGAAGCTTTGAGCCAAATACTTTCAGTTCTTCCAATGGGATTTTCTTCCCCAGCATTTCCACTTCACTATTGGACCTAATTTTCCAATTCCAGCATCTTCCTTTTTGAGTGGTTTAGCAACCTTTGCTGATTATTCATCCAACCACTTGGATCTGCTGGTCCAGGAAATATAGATGTGGAAGGCAAAGATGAGAGGCTGACCTTAGCGTCAAAACATCTTTTAGCTGCAACAGCCCAGGGTTTCTCAGACGAACAGTTAAGAATGCATACTGTCCTTACTTGGGGGTTGAAGCGGAAAGAACCTGAAGGAGGGTCTGGGGCAGTCTACAAGGGAATTCTACCAGATGGGCATGAAATTGCAGTAAAAATGCTTTCAAAAAATTCAATTCAAGGAATTAAAGAGCTTCGAAATGAGATCGAGTTAGTGGCACGACTGGAGCACAAAAACAACCTAGTGAGGTTGTTGGGATGCTGCATTGAAGAGGAAAAGAAGTTGATCGTCTATGAATACATGCCTAATAAAAGTCTCGATAAGTTTTTATTTGATTCCAGTCGGGTGCAAAAGCTGAATTGGAGGCGGCCATACAAGATAATAGAAGGGATTAGTAATGGACTTGTTTATCTTCATGAAGAATCTCGAGTCAAGATTGTTCATAGAGATCTTAAGGCTAGCAATATCTTGCTAGATGAGAATCTCTCTCCTAAGATTGCGACTTCGGCATCGCAAGGCTTTTCGACCAAGATCAGACTCGTCGAACTACCAGCAAACTCATTGGCACATTAGGATACATGGCTCCGGAATATGCTCTGCAAGGAACATTTTCGCCTAAATCAGATGTTTTCAGCTTTGACATTTTTGTTTTAGAGATCATCATGGGAAGAAGTGTCTACTCTTTCGGTGATTCCGAGTCTGAGTCTACGTCTCCGTTTGTTAGTCTTGTTGGTTATGTTGAGAAACTGTGGAATGAAGGAAGAATAGTAGAAGTTAAAGATCCAAAAGTAGGATGCCAAGAAATGACAGGGGCGAAAATCAAAGAGGATATCATTGAGGTTGCAACTCATTTGATCATGTCTTGTGAAATTGTTCCAGGCTCGAGGCTGAGGCTTGTCCTACTCAAAAGACGATATTATTTGATCGGTAACACTAGGTCTATCTTTGTTATTTAGCTTTGAAGTGAGAGTCCAATATTTGTTAGTAGATTTTATCAAGTTGATATTAGATGATCTTCTTCCTGAATTTTTAATTTTTTTTTTAATATTTAAAGTATTTTTGATATTTTTTATTTTTTATATTTTAGGATTTTTAGTCCATTTAAGAATTTTAAAATTATGAGTTTTTTTTTGTTAGAATTTTTTTCCTTTTCTTTGCATCTTAAGATTTGAAGTTTATATAATTAATTGTTTAGTTGATGTTAGGGTGAATTTTTTTGGATGTCTTTTATTTTCTTATTTTTTAATATATTTTTAAATTAATAGATCTTAGAAAATTATTTTTGATGTTCACAATTGAATTAAAAAAAAATCTATCCATAGAAACTTTTTCTATTCATTTATATTTATTTTTGTATTTATCTATAATTTTTTATGATTCAGACACCATTGCTATATTTATCCTATCTTTAAATAGGTTATTAAATATTAAAAATAGGGAGATCTTATGCATGAACCAAGTAATCAAATTAGTATTGTGATGCATGATAAAAAAATTTAAAATTAGTTATTGTGTGATCTAATTTGTATACCAAGTATGCAAGTGTAAGAAAATTTGATAGGTACATTGCATGAGCAATGGATAAGACCAATTAATGTTCATAGGAGAAAAATTCAAATGGAAGAGGTGAACTAGATATTTGGTAAGTCAAGTCTTTGTTTGGTAAGGACGATTGATACCAAGCAAATAAGAAATGTTGGTTTGATAAGTCAAGAACGATTTAATACAAGTAAGAAGTTTCATAAGTCAAGAACGATCGAATATCAATCAAATAAAAAGTTTTGTCTTAGTTTGATAAGTTAAAGATGATTGAATATTAAGAAAATATGAAAATTCAAAAGAATATTTTGATAAAAAAAATTAATAGTTGACATGACTCAAAGAAAAGATCGTCGATAAAGATTACAACTTGAAACTTATCCAAGTTAGTCGGTCGATCAAAATGTGTAAGGGTTGAACTACATGAGACAATTGGTAGCCCGACTAGATGAAACGTCATGCATAGAATTTCGATCTAGTCGACTATAATATAGAAATTGGTCGACTAGATGGATTGGTTGATCAGAATGATGAAGTTAGTCTATAAGAGTTAGGACAATGTTACTACGGATGATGACCGAATCTCATAGATTTATTGACCAAGATGTACAATCTGGTTGATCAAATCATGTTAAATTGTAACTATAAATAGAGAGACCTCTACTGCACTTCTAAATCAATTTAAAAACTCAACATACACATAGTACAATTAAAAAAACTCATCATACACACATTACAATAAAAAAAAACTCGCAATTCTTCCTAGAAGTTCTCTGCAATGTAACATTCATATTGATGTTTTTATTTCAGTAGTATTTTTTAGTTGTTTCTATTGCTTGCTTGTTATATTGTTTTTGGCTTTCTAACATTGTTCTCAAGCTAAACTTTTGTAAAAGTTTCTCTCCTTTGTAAAGGTTTCATAAATGAGAAAGTATAATTGTGATTTCTTGATTCACCTAATTAATGAATTTATAGGTTGTGGAGTAGGGACTCATGAATTTTTAGACTATGATTAAATTCTTGTGTCGGCTAATTTGCACTTAATTCATTAATTTGAAAATCATATTTATTTTTAAAAATCTTGAATAACTAATATTTTATTCCTCTATATATTTGATTTAGAAATATTTTTTAGTTTTTTTTTTTTTGAAATTAAAATTAAACTTTTAAAAGTGCTATTTGCCTCCCCTCGCCTGTATGGCTTAACTCGATCCATCAATATCCTTAATCTATCAAGAATTTTTATCCATCAAAAATTTTGATTATGAATTTTGATTTATTTTTATGATATCTGGATCTATCTTAATCTATGAAAATGATATTTGACATCCTTATTGTATCAGGTAACTTTGCTTGTGTTTAGGGCATTTTCAATCCATACACTAAAATATTAAATTTGATGTAAAAATAATATTAAATCATTCCAATTTATACATCAAATTTTTATGTCAAAAATGGTATAAAAATAGTATAACATCATATTTGGTATTTGGTATTCTACTATTTATTACATCATATTTGATATAATTTTTATTTTTATTTTTGATGTATGAATTAGAATGATTTAATGTTGATAATTAAATTATGAATAAGATAAATAAAATATTTTAATGAATATTTTTTTTTTGATACGATATGAGTAAATTAGAATTTAAATTATATTTAATATAAAAATTATATT
>JBBUKS010000055.1:4786960-4800540 GCA_038050645.1 Hedychium gardnerianum | reverse complement strand
ATTTTACAAGTTACCTTGTTCTTCTCCCAATGCTTCAGGGGGTCTTCTCCAATATAGCCTTGTGCCTTCAAGCGCTCTAGTGGCCTGCTATGTTTAGCTAAAACATTTTGATTGGATAGGCTACTATTAAAGAATACATGTTCTTTAATCTCTAAGTATTCTTCTTCACTCAGGCTTAGTTCTTCAATTGCTGCTGAGGGGGATTGATTTGTAGCAATGGTGGTGATGTTTTTGTAGAAAGTCACTATATTTCCTTCAATACAAACTCCACCTTGCATACTTCGGATGAAATTACATCCTAGCACCATTTGAATCCCTTCTCCTAGCGTCATTTCAAAGGAATATGTGAACGGAATCCTGAATTTGTTTTCTCCGATCACCATTTGGCCTCCCTTGAGCTTCCAGTTGGAAGTTTGCTTGGAGTTCACTCCATTAATCACTACTGTGTAGGAGTTCTGCTCAAGAGCTTGGCTAGGAATTGACTTCTTATAAATGCAGCAAGATGTGGCTCCTGTATCCAATATTGCATTTACAGAAAAATGAGCTACATTAGGAATTTCAAAGTTTACCACCATATTGTATAGCCGATTGACGGTTCTTCTTGGGTGGTACTGTCCTTCCGATGCTTTTGAAATAGTGTGTTCCTCTAGAAAGGTAACTTGTTCCTTTCCCTTGCGCTGATCAAATTTTGACAAAACCCTGAGATCCTCAGCGAGTTCTTCAGTTAATACTGCTTCTACATCTCTGTGTCTTTTATTCAGACGGTCTATCTCTTTCTGTAATCTTTCATTTTCTGATCTGAGGTAGTTAATATAATCCAATAATTCTGGAATAAGTGCAGAATCATTATACCTTCTGGGTGCTGACGGAGCTGTTTCCACTATAATCTTTAAATAATAATCTGCGCATATAGTACAAGCAGTTAGAAAACAAGTGGAATAGTGAAGTCTGGACTTGGTCTCCTTCGGACTTCTTGATTCTCCATCCATGCATGTGTGCATGTTGCCTGCTCCTCTGAGATATCTACCTGAACCTGCCATCCCTTTTCTTCGTCAATCAAGACAAACAAATCTTCTATGAATGGTAGAGTGCTTGTTGCAGCTTCGCAGTACTGCATGGTATTTGTTTCTCCTTCGGACATGCTGCAAATAGCTTCGCTGTCCGTCTCCTCTGGGTCAACTGAAACAATATCATAATTGTCAGGGAGATCTAATTCTTCAAGAATTGCTACCCTTTCTCTATTACCGAACTTGTTGCGGCAATCGCGAGCGAAGTGACCTTCTTCCCCACAAATGTAGCACTTACACTTCTTGACCTTGGACCGGTCATTTTGATGCTTCTTTTTAATGACCCGCACATGTGACTTATGTGGTTTGCCTTTATAGGATTGAGCCTTCCGTAGCCCAAATTTCTTCTTACTCTGGTAATAGCCGGGCATTGGTATCTAAGAGCAAAATTGCAAATCCTTCAAACTTCTCTGCAATGCGGCTTGTTTGCACATCTCCGTCAATTCCTGATGCGCATGATGTATTCTTGGCAGAACACCAATAGTATTTCCCCGAAATTTTTCCTAGAACTTTTGCTCCAGGTAATTACCAATTAACGGCGGCATTTTTCGGTAAAATTTGCTGATAATTCCTCGTTAGCGAACATCCGTCCAGTCTTTGCTGCTAATTCTTTGTACTGGTTCATGTAAGGAATTAATTCTTTAGTACTAGGACATACTAACCTTTCAAGATCCAAATATGCCTGGTTCTGCTCTGCTGTTGAGCCGACAACTGGATCTTCCAACGTTATTATCCGTCGGAATTGTGAGAGTACATTCTGTGTCTCGTTTGATGCAGCCATGAGCTTGTCATACTGCTCTGGGTACATCATTCGCCACTGAATGAATGTTTTCTTCTCGATCTCACCCAGTAAATTTTCAATAAAAAGGACCTTTGCTTTCTTGTCCGACTAGATTTTTTAGTCAACCACATTGGTCGTGATGGACTCCCACCTAGAAATAACATCATTATATAAACCAATGTTATCCGGTAGGACTAAGAACGCACCTGATTGCTGTTGAGCAGAAGGGAGTGTCCACTGCTCATTATTGTATCCCATTTTCATACTTCCAATCTTTGCATTCAGGAAGTCTTTGTTGTTGTAGGGATTTTGTACAGATGGTCTCTCTGTAGCTGGTGCATATTGTGGGGGACCCATCATTGTATCATCAGGAGGGTTGTAAGCAGAAATTGCTGATGATGTTGATGCCAGTATGGGTGTAGTTTGCTGTGGGTAATCCATCTCATAGCCTTCTTCCAGTTCCATTTGTACAAGAACATGCTCCTGTTCTTCACTGGATGAAGCATAAAAGAATTCTTCTTCGTCTTCTTCCTCTTCGTCACTCCCACCACCTTTCGATCCAAATTGGACTTGATGTTTGGAAGGAGAAATCTAGTCAGGTCAAAGGTTGACCAAATGACTAGCAAAGTGAAGTCTAGTAGGTCAAGATTGACCAAATGACTAGTAAGGGAAAGACCTAGCAGGTTAGTGAGAACCGGATGTTATGTAGAAATCTAGTCAGGTTAAAGGTTGATGACTAGCAAGTACTACCAGGTTAGAGAGAACCGGATGCTAGGCAAGCGATAAGTCAAAGTTGGTAAAGGTGACTGAATGTCTGGCAAGATGTAAGTCCAAATAGATCAAGGAGACCGAAGATTTGGCAAAAGTGAAAATGCTAGGGAAGGGATCTCTAGGTAGAAGACTTGGGGAGTGAACTCCAAGCAAAAGGTAAGCCTAGTAGGTATAGGATTAGGCTAAGCTGCTTGTTTGTATATGTATGCTTGTTTTGCAGGAACCTAGAGCCGGAAGTAAAACTAGGGAAGCAAACAGACGCAAACCAGACGTAGCTAAGTAGAGTGTCCTGGACAGACTCCAAGCGCCTGGATATGTTCCAAGCACTTGAATATTTTTCCAGGCGCCTGGTATGATTTCGAGCGCATGAAAGTTTAGGCGTCTGGAAAGTTTTTGGGCGCTTGGAGATATGTTCCAGACGCCTGGACCAGGATATGAACGAAGTCGGATAAAGCAGCGACCGATGCGAATCTGGATGAGACAGAACTGGGGGTGCTGGGAAGGTTTCCAAGTGCTCGAAATAGGTCTTTACAAGGCGCTGCGAACAGGAGCTTCAAACAACAATTCTCTCTACTACTCTACCACTCTCTGCTCGAAGAAAAGCGACAATGCCCTGCTCGTGCTACCGGGGAAGCGTCAGGAGTGCATGGCACTCGGGAGCTTCCGGACCGACCGACGACTTGTTCGTTTGCTTTTATTATTGTATACGTGTTTTAATTTACTACTTGTGATTGTATACATAAATTGTAAGCAGTTTCGCCGCCTCCAAAAAAGTTCCGGAAAGGAGAAACTAGTGGACGAGCGCCTCCCGCACTTAAGCCTTGGACGTACTGACCCTGGGGTTGGGAACTAAGTAAACCGCCTGTGTGTTTGTCGTATTTATTTTAACCCTGATTAGAAAGAATGAATGACGAGAAAAGAAAATGAAAGAAACGATATTCACCCTCCCCCTCTATCAATCGCACCGATCCTACACAAACTAGATCAAAAATATTACAAAGTGTTTTTTTGGTAAATTCAAACTAGAAAGGTCTTGTTTTCGTAAATTGCTTAAAAATTATTATTCATGCTACCACATTAAATCCATAAAGAGTATCAATGAAAAAAAAATGAGATAATTAGAAGGGTACAACCATCTTTGAATATATTGGATCCAATCCAAGGCACATTACAAGTAAAATTGTGAAAGAGAAGAGTTGGGATTTTGAGCAAGACAAAGAACATAAGAACATCTATTCCTTGATCCATTAATCTAGCTCGAATTAGATGGCAACTTTGATGTTGAACTCAATTTGCAAAATCTTGGTAAAGTGCAACCTGTTTTTTTCAAAAATTATTTTTGTTTACAAAGTTGGCTTGTTTAAATTGCTCATATTTAATTAAGTTTTTCCTACAAATTTTTTAACACTATCATATATGTCTTGTTAATTTAATAATCATTCATCAAAAAGATAAAAAAATATATATTATTTAAATGCATAATTATTTGCTTGCATCTTAGTTTCCTTTTCATCACCATCTATCATATTAGTACTTAATTTCGCATATTGCTTTACTATATCAGTATCATTAGTCGATATGTTTATTCAGGCATAAAGAGAGGAAGCACCTCAACTTCCACTAAATAGATAAGAAATAAGAAACATTAACCAAACTATGAAAGACGAGCTCAAAATAAATTTACAAGAACTAGGACAGACTAAACCAATGATTTTAACAAATATTATTCTTGATACACAATTTCAAGAATAACATATGTACTTGCCTACCATCACATTATCTTGCGTTTAGAGAATTTGAACAACTTGTCTAAAAATTTTGATTGATATAGACCTAAGCATAACACCCTTAGTTTTAATGGACAATTAAACCTCAAAAATGTTTTTAGATTGGTTAGCTAACAAGATTTTGATTGGCATGACCTTAATTGAACAAGTACAATTTACCAACAATAAACAACTTGTTAGAGCAACTAATGGATGTTGGGAAAGCATTAAGGATTATTATTACATGATGAGAGTGGAACTCATCACATAATGTCTAGAAAAATTACTTAATAATACGTTTATATCTATCACAAAATAAATTCATGAAACTAGAACGCTCATCCTTAAGTAAATCAAACTCGCCTTTAAAGTATCTATTTCACCTACTCACTATGAACTTCTAATTAAAACAAAGGAGTTAGCTTGGAAAAAAAATCTTTGATAACATATCCAAAGGAAAGCCCTCAAATATCTTCAAGAGAGTCTACTGTTGGCGCCTTAAATGAGTCTCTTCAACATGGTTTAAAATTTTAATTTGTATGGAAGTTTTGATTTATAACGGAACGATACGGTTTAGGGTTTAGGGTACCATACCGTGCCGATATAGTTTCGATATTTTAAAATATAAAATATATTAGATAAAAATATTGTTTAAGATAAAAATATTTTTTATGATAAAAATATTTTTTAAAATATAAAAATATTATAAAAATATAAAAATACAAAATAAATACAGAATACAAAATAAAATAATTTTTAAAAAAATGTGAGCCACTAGATCGTGATGCCTCCGCGACTCCGCAAAGGTCATTGCGAGATTGCGACAACCCACGATATCGATACTACTGACGCTGGGCAACAGGCAGAACAACAATCTGTGCCGCCAGGCATGAGCATCACCATTCGAGATTTTAAACCTTGCTCTAATTATGTAATTTTCACCTGTCTTAAAAATTCTCAACTTAGATACTCATCAGGACCTAAGATTACAAACTATAAGCTATTCATCCATTCATGCTTTCTAGAAAAGCCAAAAAAAGAAACAAACATCATAAACCACAAATATAAGACATCAATTTTAACATTGGAAAATCAATTAAACTTTCTTTTATGCATCCTTCCATAGGAGTTATTCATGATTTAAAACTTGGTAATGTAATGTGTAAGTTTCCTTATCTATCACTCATCATCCCATCAAACTATCCATTAAGCTAAGGGATGCATGTCGATAATTGAAGAGAACTTATATTCAATAATGGTTATCATTAGCTAGTCAGTAGATTTCTTTGTATTGGTGAAATTAGAATCTCATATTATTTAATTTGAAATCATTTATGTCAATCTTTAAATCACACTAAGGAAAAAAAAATTTAATATTAATTTATCTTGTCAACTTATTTAGACGTTATAATAACTTTTAAAATTAAAGATATGCTAAGTTGTGACAAATTCAAGACTTCATCTTATTATCACATACAAGCTCTATAACGATATGATTTCGAGACTATATCGTGTCATGTTGATATGGTTTCATTACCTTTTTAATACATATATAAATTAATTTTAAAAAATATTTGAACCAATTATATAGATGTTTTAATATTTAAAATTATTTTAATTTCCTACGAACCTGATGGAGGATCCGATACCCGACCCGAATAGAAGAGGGTATAGAGGAATTTTTTGGACCCGATTAAATAATTGGATAATCAGGTATGGGTATTCGGGTATGGAGGCGGGTCTAGTAGAATCCTACCCATACCCTACTCGATTACCCGATTAAATTATATATATATATATATATCGAATTTTTTTGCCCAAAATTTACTAGTGTTTAATATGTTTTTATTGAATTATATATATATATATATATATTTTATATGATGTTAATTCTAATATGTTTTTGTTGAATGATGGTAGTTGGATGGAATGAAGAAAATTATTAGTATAGAGGATATTCAATACTCTAATGCGTATGGGTATGAGGATGGATATCCGATACCCGATGGGTATGCGTATGGGGATGAAAGTTGAAAATCCGATGGGTATGGGTATGGGTATGGAGATGAAAGTTTGAAAATCCGATAGGGATGGGGATGGGGGATATGGAATCCGACCCAAACCCGACCCATTGTCATCCCTACCTATCACCACAAACTCTTGCTCTCTACAAACCTTATCGTCATTCCAAAATCACGCTTCCATTGTCTTCTTCCCAAATCTTTATTGTCATTGACTCTGATAGAATTCACCTTGTTCATTAGCACCAGGCGTATTGAAGGCTCAACGGATGCCATAAATCTCTTCAAAATTGATGATTGCACCGAGGGCCAAATCTAACTAATGTATTCAAAGGACAATGTAGAGGAATACAGGAAATATGTTGAGAAAGAGTCGCCTTTGAGAGTTTATTCCAGCAAGTATATTTGTTGAGAAAGACTCATCTTCGAGGAAGGGTATGAAGGACATCTTGGTGTTTGAATCCAGGACAATAAGAAACTAGACATGATGTGAAATCCAAGAGCAAATGGTAATTATATGTTTATTAAATAGGAACATATATGTAAGAAAACTTCTAATCAGAAAAAATGCAAATTTATAATGAAAACTAGAATCATCTTGTGAAAAAAAAATAGTCACATAACCTCAGCTTTTCTCCTTTTAATATAAAAAATCAAAGGTTTGTAGAAAGCATACCATCATCCCAATCCAAGAAGCCATCATATATGCACCAATACTAACAGGAGTAACTGATAGGAGGTAGTTTAGCATGTTGAATGGAAGTAAAGGAACAAGCCTTAACAACAATACAATCTGCAGGAAGACAATAAAAAGAACAGAGACGAGCTTTAGCAGGAAGTTACCAGACAAGCTTTAGCAGGAAGTTACCAAAACTTGAAGGAATAATCTCAATCGACTTTCAGAAGGGTTTGTCCAATCTCAAGTGGAAAACTATGGTGCATACCATAGTCTCCTATGATAGTTATCTACTTACATCAAACAATCCAAAATTTCTATTGCTTCCATAACAATTTTAAATAAATTATCAGTGAGGCACATAACTTCTCAACGTTTCTAATGCAAAATGAAGAGACAGGATATGAGGGTTTTGCTAGAAAATTTGCTCCTAATGACAAAAATGAAACCATATAAGCTTAATTAAAAATTTCACTTCCCCAAGTTGGAAAAAATGTCATTTCACTCCCATAGTTTGCAAACCATTGTCACTTTGCCAACCAGATCAGTGGCCATTAGGGTTCCAGCCATTATTAGATCACAATTTTCAAGCATGTATTGGTTGCTCAGTTTGCAAGTCTCTTCTAAAAGCTTCGTGTCCCTTTGCTCGTGTAGTCTGCAATACCTTGTCACTTTGCTCACCAGGCTGGTTCCATATTTTAAAAGCCACCTGGTGTACCCAAGGACCAGCAAGTGCACCACAACTGTCATTTTTAACAGCTGGAATCCTCATGGAAACTATCCTGTGGGCAAAGTGATAACAATTTGCAAACTATAGTGCATAATTAACAATTTAAAACAATATTGGATAATTGAAAAATAAAATCTCTAAGGATAAACTGAAATTTTCCCTGGATTTAAGTAAACCCATTTTTGAGCTATGGAGATGCACAACATAAAGAACTGCATCATATTATTGAATGTGAAGTAACTATAACAGATGTTTTATCAGAAACCATCCAGAGCAATTGATATGAAAAATATATTAGCAGCCTATGACACAATGCACTTATGCCCTCATGACTTTCATCATACTATAGTTTATCAGATTGTCCATTCTGGTAAACAAACTACCTACTTGAGTAGAGTGTCTACATGCCACTTATGGATGAATAAAATGAATAATTGATCTAGCAATAAAATTAAATCGTGGCCAAACAAGTGGATTTCATGGATGTGCAAAATACGGATAAATATAGGATCAAGGAATTATAAATGTATATCAAATATAGATTAAAACATGATTGTTGACAATTGACCACCATAGATTGGAGAGACAGTATAAAGTATAAACAATAAAAAACATTTTATGCCAGATGTAGTGATATATGATTCGTCAATTTGTGACCTGGCATAGCATGTTACACCTAGCAAAAATCTTCAAAAGAGATTATTTAAAGAGAAAAGAGAGAATAAATTGAAAATAATCCATTCTGAAAAAGAAAAAATAGTAAAAACAATTGTGAACAGTTGGACTGGAGCAACCAAGAAAAGATGAGACTGCTATGCAGTTATAGATGTAGGACATGAAGAGGGAAAACAACAACAACAATCAAGTTTTATCCCACTAGGTGTGGTCGGCTAATGAAGAGGAAAAACCAAAAGATAATTAGGGAGAATAGCTAACGTTGAAGGTGTCAAACTAGAGGAAAATAGAGTAAAAGAGACCACCTCTTTCATTCATGACATGAATTGATAAAATTTATCTCACCTATTCCACCACTTAGTGATGTTCTTGACATATGATATCAATGAAAAATTTAATATAAGAGAATAGAGTCATTGGAGCTTATTAGTCACAAATATGCATATAGCTCACATATATAGTTCAATTATATTTGGAGCTACTGCTAGCATAATGAATAAAGAATTAAATGAAGATAATTGAGCAGTTTGTTTAATGTTGTTGAATAAAGTCAGGATATACGAGAATAGAGCAAAGGAGATTAACAAGTAGCTAAAGGAATATTGCAAGAGTTGAAGCTTGGTACCTTGAATCCAGATCTCTGAATTGCAATAGCAACTGCTTGAAATTTGGGATAATTCTTCAACTTGGAAATCACATACGGTCTTCCTATCTGCAAGGTTAAGGAAATGGCATGTAGAATTATCACTGGAAATATATTCATCAATCCAGATGACTACAAACTAAGTTAGATTGGTAAAATGGTATACATTAAGGTAACTAATTGGCACTGTTACTTGATTAAAAAACTGAATTTAGAATATGGTTTAAAATTTCGAGCAATATCGGAGTTCGGTTTATAACCAGAATCATATGGTTTCGGTATCATTTCACGTTGTGCCGATACAGTTTCAATACTTTTTAAATATAAAATATATTAATTATAAAATATTAGTATAATATTTGATTACTATAAATACTTACTATTAGGTTAAATTAACATTTTAAAAATTAAAATTAAGTAAAAATTAATTTAGGATTAACTAAATTCTAGACATAATGATTAGGATCAAATAGGTTTAAATTTAATTTAATTAATTTAAGGAGGAATTATTTTTATGAATTTAAGGAGAGGAATAAGAAAAAAATTATGTGTTTAAGGATTAAAGGAATAAAAAAATATGGAAAAGAAAAAAATTAAAATCATATTTTTACATCTAGTGTGAAAGAAATTGTTGTATTTCTTATGTTGAAAGTGGCACATACATTGAAGCTCCCTCCCATGTGGCTTCCTGTCCCACCAAACACATTGAAGTTCTCTTACACGTGCAGATTGCTCCACTTGACACCACACTTCTTCTTCAAGCACCTCTCCACCGGCTGACGGTAGTCTTCATCTTCTCTCCTAATTGCCCACTTCTTTTCTTCCATATTTTTTTTACCATGCAACACCACCAACCTAGAGATGCTGGTTCTCTCCCTCAAGTATTGCCGCCACCGTCTCCGCCACACACATGCACCAGCCATAACCACAGACAGCCCTACTCTCCCCTCCCAATTCCCTTCCTACCTCATTGTCTCTCTCATCTTTCTCCTTGGTCATGCCCATCTCTGAGAACCAAGAGGGAAATTGGATCAGGAAAGGACAAGCCATTATGTCTCTCTATTCCACTTCTCTTTCTCTTCCCTCCTCTAGTTGCCAACATCTATAGCCTTGGCTGAGTCAAGAGTAACAAATAACCTTCCTCATTTTTTGAGCATTTTAGTATTCTCGAACGATGTTGTTGTTTATACGGTGGCCAATTAAAGGTAAGAATTTGTAAATAGTTCTATAGTTGATATTGGAAAAATGATTAGTAATTTGAATTAATTACAATGTGTTATTTAGGTTTGAGCGAAACACCTATTATGTTCTACTGATTGGAAAAAATTGTAAGGTAAATATTTAAATTTATACATACTTTTATTTAGCCTGGCATGCCTAGTTTAAGATAGAAAATATAATATGAGTCTTATTTAAGAATTGGGATTATATCGAGATAGTGGGATCAAGATTTAATTCATCAACTTCAAATTTTAGTAAATTTATTTTTTATTTTAGGTGAAGGGGGAGTCTTGGCGTAATAGTAAAGTTGTTACCATATGACCTTGAGGTCACTGGTTCGAGTCGCGGAAATAGTCTCTTGCAAAATACAAGATAAGACCACGTACAATAGACACAATATGGTTCAACCCTTCCCGGGACCCGCACTGGCGGGAGCTTTGTGCACTGAGATGCCCTTTATTTTTAATTTTAGGTCATTATTATTGTTAGAGATATATTTCGAATTTTGAGTAATTTTTATATTGTATTTATAGATATAAGTTTAAGTGAAGCAATTTAACTTTAGACACTTGAAACTTTATGCTATACATAGAAGTGGATAAATCTACTCTTTTAACTTCCATATATATTTCGTGCGTGAATAAATAAATAAATAAAATGGATTATTTATGCTTCTATAACTATTTCTATAAAAGGAGATTAAAATAATACTTAAAATAGAAAAATGAATTTTAAAATGAATTAAACTACTTAGGGTTAAATAATTGATATTCTTTTATATTCACATGATGATTTTGCATGGGGATTAACACGAGAAGGGTTATTTAAAAAATTAAAAATGAATACTCTAATTTACTCTTCACTAATATTTGTGCTTTACCTATTCTAGTTAACTTAAATGTTGATACCTATACTCGTACGTTGTATACCTCATACTTGGAGACCACATCGTAATTTATAATAAATTAGCATAACTTGTCGTAAAAAGTTGATTTAGATTAGTCATTTAAACTAACTAATAAGATAGGGCCCTATAATAGAAAAATTAAAATTGTGATGTAAAGATTTAAAGTAAAACAATAATAAATTTAAATGGAAACAAATACTAAAAATTATAGATTTTGTGCTTAGCCACCTACATAAATTATACCAAAGTACATGACCACCTACATAACAATATTATAGCAAAGAGTCGCCCACAGACAGAATTTATTTCCATGAGGATGTTATATTATTGTTTATCACTCATGAGGACTTTATTTCATACATCAAATGACATTATGACACTCTAATGATGTTAGCTCCAATGATTCACTTCTTAATTGATTTATTGGTATGAATTCATTGAAGATTTACTATTGATGACAGACTTATAGATAGTGACTAAATGATGATAATTAAAATTATATTAACTTGCAATAAAAAAAATATTATGGACTTATTTATAAAGGTTCCAATTAAAATCTTAACTCATGTTTTCTCCCGTACCTAGTTTTTCCACAGCACACGCCATCACCACTCCCCCTCTTCTCTTTCTTCCTTCTCCCAATGCCCTATAATACAATTCCATACCCTAAGCAAGATCTCAAATCCATGGTTGTTGGTGCTCCACAAATAATGAACTTGAATGCTTTATTGTCGTCGTCATCATCGGTCACCTTGAAACCTAAAATGCTTTTGGGAACTCTTCCCCATCCATTATCCGATTCTCTCGCATTGTCTCCTTGCCAGCCTTAAATCCAATCTTCACTGGTGCATTGCCATTGGCAAGCTCCTCTTTCTCCCTAGAAAGCTTGAAGTGCTCATATTATTCATTTTTCTCCTTAAGAAATCTCTGCTGCCTTAGATTTGATTGTCGCCTACATGAGCATGTGGTGACCAAAGTTATTTGCAAAGGCTAAAGTATAACAAAACCTCTCCTTTTTCATGATTTCAACTGCTTACTACTTCTCAAGTGTCATATTTATGATAGATCTGTCAAATAAAAAAAATGCAATATCAGGACACTTCGGCCATAGAAATATGATAGATTTGCCTTATTGGATCATGATAGACCAATAAAATTTTGCAAGATGATGACAAATTATTGATTTGAAGATGATGATTTTGCCATATCAAAATCTAGGTACCTACCAAAAAGCTAAAGAGAGCAAAACTACCAACGGCTCTGAACATTTAATATTTGCAAGATGATGATTCTCAATGTGGTCATCCTGATAGCTAGGTAAAAATGATTTGCAAGAGACATGATGAACTTAGAATCTTTTGAATGGAAGATCCACCAGTAAAAAGGAGTGTAGAATTTCCTAAGGCAAACTGGAATCAGTTCTCGATCAAATGGAGTATTTCCTACTTCATTCCTTTTGGCATTTTTTTCTTGTGCATGATTAAATTTGTGAAAGTAGAAAAAATTATAAAGTTGTAAGAAATAGAATTCTTTACATGATATGCCTACTTTTGATGCTTGACAACTTTCTCCTACATTCCTTGTCCTTTTATATTTATAATTATAAATCTAGTTTTTTTTCATTTTCTTTTGAGAAATCATGATTAATTATAATAAATAATTAATACATAAATCATACTATTGAGTTTTGGCTCCGTATTTTGAAAGGAATTACATCATCATTGATATTAATTAACAACATAACGGGTGTGACATTTATATTTAGAGTTCTAGCTCAGCATTCTGAAAAGGGTTGCCTTATTATTGATATTAAATTGACGAGATAATAAATGTAGCCCCCTACATTATTGATATTTCCAATGACTTATTATGCTAAAATAGATATGAAGATGTTTTAGGAAGAATGATCTTATTTCTCATTACTTCAATCGGAGAATAATACATCCTTATATAAACGATTTACATGGCTAAATATAGTAACAAATTGCTAAAAACAACAACAACAACAACCAAGCCTTATCCCACTATGTGGGATCGGATATATAGATCCTTTTACGCCATTGGGTTCTATCCCCTATTATATCATCATCTATATTTAAATAAATTTTATCTTGTTTTATTGTTACTGACCAAGTCTTTTTTGGTCTTCCTCTTCCTCGTTTGATGTGTGTATTTGTCATTGTTTCACATCGCCTAACTGGGTCATTTATTGGTTGTCTAAGTACATGCCCGTACCATCTCAAATGTGTTTCTCGGAGTTTTCCCTCAATAGATGTTACTCCGACTTTCTCTCTAATACTCTCATTTCTTATTTTGTCCATC
>JBBUKS010000055.1:4765925-4778459 GCA_038050645.1 Hedychium gardnerianum | reverse complement strand
TGTAGTTAGGTTGTATATAAATTTGAGGAGATTATGTGTTCTTGCTTGGTCATCTTGTGTTTTTAAGATTTGGACTATAGAGTTGATTCTAATGGTTGTGTAATGTGATTGGGGTTAATAGATTCAGATTTGTGTAGATGAGATAACTCTTGCTAGAGATTCATTATTGGTTGTGTGGTGTTCATGGAGTAGAGTTAATGTTGATGGTTTCATGAATAACCAAATTAGGATAACGATACCATCTTGGTTACGGTTATGAGGTTGAAAGAACTCTTGTTCATAAGCCTTGTAACTAGTCTTTGGATATGGTTGAGTTGAACCTATTAGGGTTTCCTAATCGGTTTATGATGTGGTTTAGCTATTGGATTCAGTGTAGAACTTGATTGTAATTTATGTTCTTTGATATAGGACATTGATTCGGGACAAGTGCTTGGACTTGAGGACTTTCGGCACGATCTACGACTTTGGAGGTTGGTATTTCTTTCTTGATTTCTTTTATAGTAATTGATCTTGGTGCATGATATATGGTGTTTGATATAGTAGCTGTGATTATCTTGACTATATTCACTTGTCATATGAGTTTGATACTTGTTTGCTTGCATTTAGAGATGATCGGTTTCTATTCATACAGTCTCATTTGTTTTCCTATTCTATAGTGTGTACACGTGTATGATGTGCACAATAGGGACATGTGTATGATGTGTACAATAGGGACATGTGTATGATTGAGTAATCATGTAGTTATTTGACATGCGTGTGACATGTGTTTATATTCACATGATAGATTCAGTTATACGAGCCATGTGATTGTGTACATGTGTGTGACTTGTACCTTAGAATCATGTAGTGATAGAAACGTGTGTGACGTGTATTTAAACATACTTGATAGCTTTTGTTTCATTTATACGATATAGTTATAGATGTGGACACGTGTGTAGCATGTACTAGTTGTTGTTTCATTTATATAGATTTCATATCTGATTTGTAGTTATTTACATGCATGTGGCATGTACCATGATTAGTATGTCTTCATGGATGAGTGAGTCATATCATCATGATATTATATGTATGCTATCGGCTATGTCTCCCATTAGGTTGATTGAGTGAGTCGTAGCATCCCGATGTTGCATTGCATGCTATCGGCTATGTCTTCCATTTGGTTGGTTGAGTGAGTCGTAGATATGCTACTATTTGGGTTATTACACCCTGGCTGCCCACGAGGTCATACGTGGTAGAGAGTTTCTCCCGCAGCCGGTAGTTAGATAGCTACCTCCTGTCTGCTCACGAGGCTATTCGTGGTAGAGTTTCTCCCGCAAACAGGGACCTGACATTTAGGACTGCCCACGTGTAACGTGGTAGGTGTGTCCCGCAGTCCACAGCTGACGAGCTGGGTGTCTTGGTCGTTTGTATACCCTGTGGTGGAGCGTTACTCCCACATACTAGACTTCAATTACAGATACTGTTATTGATATACGCATATTTGATGCGGTACTTATGCTGATTATTGATGGTACATGCATAGGAGATGCTGTACCTATTTTGAGTATTGACGGTACATACATGTGAGATGTTGTACTCATATTCTGTATTATTGGCACTACTTGTGATACTATTTGTAGTTGAATAGGATGCATGTATAGTAGTGGCATACGGGTATTATTATATGATGGTAAGTATATTCTTTCTATAAGACTGTATACCTTTTTATTTCTGTACATCCTTGAATTACTGTACTTGTTATTGTTCATGAACTATCTGTCTTATACCCGTTGAGTATTTCCTTTCTACTCACCACCCTTGTTTTCTATTATTGTTTCTTTGTTAGCAGGTTGTTGATTGAGTCGCTTGGAGGATATCTGCCCGCACCGTCCTTCTCACATCGAGCTTCGGAATTAATTTCCATTTCATTCGGTTTGTTTTAGCTTCCGCGTTTGTTTAATACTCGTGTATTGTATTAATTAATTTGTATCTAATTTTTCGGATGTGTTTCCGATCGTGTACTTGTTGTCATAAGCCGGGCTGGCTCGCAAATGGTATGTTTTGGTTTTTTGGTCGTGTAGATCATTCTTGTTGTTTTATACTGTTTAGTCATGTCATATTATAAATTGCGTGCTTGTGCATACTCGGGTAGGATATTTTTATTCGCTTATTATACTACGTGGATGTGTATACCCGTGTGGGGTATTTATAGGTATTTAATGTCAGTCGTACAGGGGAGGTGTTGTCCGATTTTCGTAGAATAAATATCCTCCCGGGACATGACAACATTGCTTACAACGTGAAGCTCACCTATATTGCTCCTCCCTTCCATATGTGATGCAAGGTAAGTACATTCCCGCATAACACAAGCTAGGAAAAGAGAGTCTGAGTTGCTTTCCTTGAGGTTTCCTATCTCAAGTTAGAGACAAGCTATACCAAGGGAAATAACATTATCACTATAATAATCCATGAGAACAAGTTACTCTCCTTTCAATCAAGTCAACTATTTGAAGTAAGTGGGTGTTGTTGTAAAAAGATTTTGATAATTGAGTGCATAAGCTTTATTAATGGTAAAAGGATACACTCATGTACAAGGTTTAAAATTTTAAAAGGTGTTGAAATTTTAATCTCAAACCGGAATAATACACTTTCAGTTCAATATCGTGTCATGTCGATATAATTTCAATATTTTTTTTAAATATATATATTAATTTAAAAATTATTCTTAATTAGATTTGATTTTTTATAAATGTCCTCTATTGATTTTATATTTCAGGTGTGGTGTTAGATTGTTGATTCTTATTTTGATAAAAAAAAATATTCATTTTTATAATGTAATTTTATTTTAAATGAATTTATGTAATTTGTGAAATTTATTTATAAGCATTTATAAGAATTTGAGCATTAATCATTTTTTTTATATTTGGTATGATACAACAATGGTCAACCTTTCATCCCACTAAGTGAAATTGGTATATGAATTCTCCCACACTACTGAGCTCAATACCCTACTATATCCCCATATATATATATATATTTTTTTTAAATATCCTATTTTATTGTTGTTAATAAGTTTTATTTGGCCTTCCTCTTTCTCAATCAATATGCATATTTGTCATGATTTCACGTTACTAACTGGGGCATTTATTGGTCGTAGTATATACTCATATCATCTTAAATGCATCTCTCATAGTTTTCTCTCAATAGAAATAACCTCGATTTTCTCTCTAATATTTACATTTCTTATCTTGTTCATCATATATGTTCGCACATTTACCTTAATATTCTCATCTATACGACTCTCATCTTCTACTCGTATGTTTAATTCATAACCCAACATTCAACTCAATATGACATAGGGTGCATAGGGGTTATGGATTTGAAACAAAATGAAGAAGAAAAAATTATATTGAATTTTGCGATAGTATATGACCTCTAATACGTTTTTCAAGAAAAGAGAAGAACACTTATAACGTTTAAAATTGAGAATAATAAATATCAAATTGACTTTCTTATGGATAAAAAAATAATAGAAAGATTTATAAAGATTGTAAGTCCCTAAAAAAATTTAACTACCCAACATAGACTAGCAGTGTTGACCTCTAGTATTAATAGAAGGAAAATGTATACGACTCTATTTAAGGAGAGAGTAAGAGTACAAGTATTAAAAGAAATACATAGCGACTCAAATATGACTTAGGATAAGATGGCATGGTATTAAAGTTGAAAATAAAAGTTAAGAGTGTACTTGATAAGTCAAAGGGATGTGCACCACCAAATAAAGAATTTTTGTAGTGAAATGAGAAAGTATAAGAGAAAATGAAGCCAAAAATGAACGTTTTGAATGCTTATATCGAAAATTGGATACAAAAGAAGAGAAAAGGGATATTTACAAAATAGCTAGAGAGAAGAAGACAAGAGATCTTATTCAAATAAGATGTATTAAAGATGAATGCAGTAAGGTATTATTAAATGATGAGAAAATAAAAGAACAATGGAAAAGGTATTTTAATTAACTTTTTAATGAGGAATTTAGGTGACCTAGGTAATTTAAATAGGTTAAATGAGTATAGAAATTTAAATTTCCATTGTAGAATTCAAGCTTTAAAAGTAGAACAAATTTTAAATGGGATGCAAAATGAAAAACTAATTGGACTAGATGATATTCCGATAGAGGTATGAAAGTGTAAAGAAATAAAGTATTGAATGGCTTACAAAGTTATTCAGATATTGAAAACAAAAAAAAAAATTGTTGAGTAAATACTCTAGTTCCCTTATATAAGAACAAATGAGATGTACATGAGTTATACCATAGTAATGGAAAAAAGTTGTGGAAGGAAACAATGAGTTATACCATAGTAATAGAAAAAAGTTGTGGAAGGAGACCAGAACGAAAATCAATTTGGATTTATATATGGAAGATTGACAATAGAAGTTATACATCTTCTCAAACAACCAAATGAAAAGTAACGGGAACAAAAGCAATACTTATACATGATATTCATCGACCTAGAAAAAAAAACTTATGATAAAGTCTCAAAGAAAATTATATGGAGAATTTAAAAAAAAAAAGAGGTGTTAGCATAGTGTAAATTGAACTAATTAAGGATAGATGTAATAACAAGAGTGAAGACTTTGGGAGGATTAATTGAAGTATTTCCCATAAAGATGGGGTTATAGTAAAAATCAGCTCTACGTCTATCTTATTACACTAATTTACTGGACACATCCAAGATATGGTACCGTGGTGCATGTTGTTTGCAGATGATATTGTTTTGGTAGATAAGACACGTAAAGGAATAAATGATAAACTCGAATCTGGGCAAAAAAAAATGCTAGAAGTGAGATTTTATGCTTAGTAGAATAAAGATATAATATATGAAATTTAAGTTTAGTAATATTAAATATAAGGAGATAATTGTTACGATAGGAGATGACGAGCAATCTGTAAGTGAGAGCTTTAAGTATTTAAGATCATTTTTGTAAAAATATGGAAGAATTGGAAAAGATGTCTTACATAGAATACAAGATCGTAAAGTACCTCTAAAATTTAAAGAAAAATTTCACAAAATAGTAGTTAGATCTGCTATATTATATAGAGCTGAATATTGGATAGGAACTCGAGCACATGAACAAAATATGAGAATTGCAGAGATGAGGATGTTAAGGTAAATGTGCGAACAGGATGTAAGGGATAAGAAATGAAATTATTAGAGAGAAAGTCGGGGAGACACATTTAAGATGGTACGACATGTACTTACACGACTAATAAATAAATGCTCCACTTAGACGATATGAAACTATAGTAAATGTGCACATCAAACGAGGAAGAGGAAGACAAAAAAAAAAACTTAGTTAGAAATAATAAAATAAAATAAAAATTAATTTAAATATAAATGATGATATAGTAGGGGATAGAGTCCAATAGCGTAGAAAGATCTATATAGCCGACCCCACCTAGTGAGATAAGGCTTTGTTGTTATTATCCCTTTTACTACCTTCTTCACTTATCGCCTTTATCAATATCTTGCATTTTCAAATCAATGTGTGTTTCTAGAGTACCAAAACAATATTGGATGTTCTTACTTCATTGGCACTCCAACACCCCTCAAAATTGGCATCATTTTTTGTAACATCTACACCTATCTCTCGAGTAATATCATCCATTAGGCGACATAAACACGATACATGATATTCTATAATTACATGAAGAAATTTATCAAATATCACCTTTCTATTGCAGTACAATAAAAGTTAATGTTCATCTACATAGATCATGTTTGGCCATCACACATTTACGTAACCTTAGTGTAGGCCTCCTTGAATTTTAAAGGATAGAATACCTGTATTGATCTCCTTCACTTGTTCGTATAGGTACACGCCAACAATTTTATATGCAACTGAAAATTGGATACTAGGACGAGATTTTAGATGTTGCATACTATGCTATAGTAGTACGTATTGTTTGCTACATCAAGGGAAATTTAATTGAAATGATAATATTATGCAATAGTTTAGCTGATAGATTTCTTCTTCTATTTTGTGTAGACATCATGAATCCTAATTTGCTTGCTATCGTGGTATGGAATGTCATTAAATGAATATTAGTAATTTTAATTACACATCTTTGCCTCATGTAAAGAAAGAAATGACTAATACCATCTCATGATAAGGTAAGACGAACACATGCACTCCTACCTAATATTGGTGCCGCAGTTGCACCACTTCCATTTACACGAGTTTAGTTTCTTCCACCAACATTAGTACCACCTATGTCACCGCTATATCATATTGTTGCTCATACTCATATTTAGCTTAGGAGACACACAAAGGGACTAGAAATTCTTAGTCATTTTGATATATATCGCTATGACCTTCAAATTCATTATAAATAGGCTTTCTAAGCACTCATCTATCATACTTAAATCTTTTTTAGCATCAAGTGCTTCGTTCATTACATGACGGAATTTTTAAAAGGCTTTTGAACCCTTGGAAACATCCACTAGCAAGAAGTTTCTTAAGGCATGTCACCCACCGTCATGTCTCATCATATCATAAAATTGATTCTCTAGTCGTCATTCATGTCTCTAAGCTAAATCATGTGTTCGAGTGTTGTTTGACTATTTATACATTATTAAAAAAAATATATCATAAAAGATAAAATCATTCATATATTAATATAATTATCACACTATCTACACCAAATAAATCAGACTAATATAATATTAGTTAAATGCAAAATTATTTAATTCAGACTAATATAATATTAGTTAAATGCAAAATTATTTAATTAATACCTAAAATTATCTAATTAACAATTGACTAATTATACTACTTAATAACTAATTATATATTATTAATTAAGTATAATCAGTTATTTAGATAAGATATATATAATTATTAGTTATTAATTAATTATATAGATGAATGATATATTCGTATATCAATTATTAATTAATTATATTATTAACTAATTTATTAATTTTAATCAGTTATACAAGTATAATATATATAATTATTAATTATTAATTAATTCTATATATAACTGATATATATCAGTTATTAATTAATTATATATAACTATATTTCATATTACTATAACATATATATCGCTCGTCTACACAATACAGTTTTATTTAAATCATTACATCTAAAATAATAATATGATTGCTCTCATTTCTCATGATTTCATTGTTCCCATATCACTGATTTCTCAATCGCAATTTCCATTGGCAACCGCTACTTCTAACTGACACTCCCTTCTGTGACCACAACTCCCATCCCTTATAATATCTTCATACTTGATTATTCACACATTGTTGCTTCGAAGCCCACATTTCCAACCACCACTTACCACTGCTATCCCTTTGTTCACTGATCCACACACATCCTTTCCTAATGCTAATTGACTCCTCATTTTATAAACATTAATTTTGTTCACTATGATCAATAGAAGGAATCAAATTGGATTCCTCTCTGTCTCATCCTATGTCGATTGTAAAAATCTAAGATCGCCCATGACTACCACAGGATACCCATGTGTGGACAAAACAATAGATTCTAATAGTTTGAGGCGGCACAGCTCGACACCAAAATCCTTGATCCCAATGTGGCCTTAGGCAAAGATTCTTATATTTTAATATGACACTTTATATTACAAGGTACACTAATATCGATTTGGTAACTAAATAAAAGATCCACATCAAGTTAATGTGTCCTTACGAGAGAGAATTAACATATCAAAAAAAAAAATGGCCCTTGTCATAAGAACTTATTTAGCTCAAGCAATTAACTATCGAGCTAGGTTTTGTTATGATGAAGAAATAGATTCACATTTGTCAAAGTGAAAAATACAATTTACAAAGTTGACCAAGTCTTTTCGAGGTCCTAGAATTTAATATATTTGTAATATGTTGGAGCATTATGAAATATGTTGGGGTTTTATTGTAAATATGCAATGAGTTCTTTTAAATTTCCATAATATAATTGATAGATAGGTAGAGGATGATATTACTAGATATTACCTTGCATAACGCTCAATGAAGAGACACAATTCATACAATCTATCCTAAATAGTTGGGATAACTATGATTTGATGAAAACTAATGATGTTGATAGATAGTGCACTACCTAGGATAAGTAATCTAATTCTTCATTAATCTGACAGGATAACCATATTACATTACAAAAACATATATTTATCTTCTGCAACATAAAAAAACAAATAGATAAAGGGTAACTCATGCTCACCGTAAGTACCGACGCTGGAACAGCCAACACAGTCAAAGGAATATAAGCAAGAGCCCTAATTACAAACAAAATCAAAAGATCAACAAGCAGAAAAGTGATAAGAAAAGGTAATTCTCAGGACTAACAAAATATGCTACAAAATGTCAAAATCATTAAATGCATCCTTCAATTAAATCACCAATTCAAGAAAGGCAAGGAAAACTCAAGAAATTAGATATTCTGTAGCATCCAGATTTGGGAGGAAAAAATATCTCTTTCTGATCAGAACAAGAAGATGGGGTTCGGACTTCGGACTAGATAAATGACTTGTGCATATTACTTTCCTAAGGAATAACACTGTTTCTAATTATAATTCAGTTTAGTTCTTTCGCTTGATTTAAGGTTGTATTTTTTTTCCAGAGAACCACACCTCCTCTATCAACTGAAATCTATTTTACCACTTACCAAATCCCCTTGTTTTCCTCCATTTTGAAAGGATACCTGGTAATTTCATATTATGGCAGTAGCTGAATATGCTGACTGGGACAGTACAAGCCTCATTAGTGCTTAGTGTGCCACAGGTAATTGAATCATATTTGCAGTTTACACAATAGCATGTACAAGTGTAGTAGACACAGAGAAATGCAGTTTAGTAACACATGGAGAGATGGCTAAAGAGATTAATAAGCTTAGATGATGGTTAAGTTACACAATATTTTGGGGCAGTAGTCAAGTTTAACAGGTTAGCTGCTTTCACATTTAGATGGGAGTTAAGGGCACAAGATTAGAAGTGCCAAGCCCAGCGACAGTGTCTAGAGTGTTAGGTTAAGACTTAGGGAGTGAGAGCAACATTTAGGTGTTAATGACCTTGATGAGGTTTAGCTGCTAACCGTGAATGATTTGAGTACCTAGTGGAGAATTCTTCCATAGGTCAGGTGTTCAATTGGATGGTCAAATTTTTATGAGAGGATGTAGTGTCCGAGATTTTCATGGTGAATTTTTAATCGAGTAATTAGTAACTAAAGATTAATGTTGAGTTAATTCTTGGATATTGAATAGAGGAATAGATTACCAGATTTAAATTCTAAAGTTGTCAATATCCAGAGATACAATTTGATGCATGTGAATAAATCCCAAATAACATGCGAGGGTGAATCAGTTTGGATTCATTTAATTTGAATTTTTTTATTTTGAGATGATTGTGAAGAATTACTGAGTGGAATAATTTGATATTTATTTTGAGATTTCATTTAGTGCATGGTTGAAGAGTTTTAGTTTTCTCTAATAATATTGTGAATTATTTAATTGAAGCATGGCCTTACATGGAAGAGACATAACTGAAGATTATTCAGGAACCAGATTATTTATTGTGTATTGATATTAAAATTAATAGAAATGTGTTGAAAGTCAAGATGTTAGGGTTTTTTAGAAATCCTAATAAGAGAATGATTTATTGTTAATTTTATTCATCAATCTCATATATATATAGAGAGAAAGGGAGTCTTGGCACAACGGTAAAGTTGCTACCGTACGGGTTCGAGTATCAGAAACAACCTCTTACAAAGCAAGGTAAGGCTGCGTACAATAGACTCTTCCCCGGGACCCGCATTAACGAGAGCTTCTCCACCGAGTTACCCTTTTACTCTCATATATAGAGAGAGTATATAGACTTAATCAAATCCCTACTACAATCAAAAAGTAAATTATATCCTTACAATGGAGGTAAGCTATATCCCTATATTTCTTTTTTTTATTTATATAATCTATAAAACTCTCCCTCAAGATGGAGCATCAATATTGATCATGCTTAGTTGGCTACAAAGATAATCGACCCGAACCTCATGTAAAGCTTTTGTAAAAATATATTTTCATTGTTCTCCTGTCTTCACATATCTTGTAGAATCAAACCTTGTTGAATTTTTTCACGGACAAAATGATAGTCGACTTCAATATGTTTAGTTCGCTTAAGAAATAAATTTGAAGCAATATGTAGAGCCACTTGGTTATCACACCACAATTTAGCTGGTACTGAAGTTTTGAGACCTACTTAAGTCAAAATTTGATGTATCCACATTATCTCACACACAGCATTTAGATAGCTTTATATTCTGTACTCAAACATGAGTAAACAATCTGCTTCTTATTTTTTCATGAAACTAGATTTCCCCGACAAAGACACAATAACCAGATATGAATCTTCGATCATCCTTGGATCCTACCCAATAAACATCTGAAAAACCCTCAACCTTAGTATAACTACGATAGTTATACAACATACCTCATTCAAGCGCACCTTTCAAATAGCACAAAATTTGTTCTATAGCTTCCCATTGATTAACTATTGGAGAAACCATATAGTGACCCACAATACTCATTGAATATGCAATGCCTAGAAGAGTCGCAATGAAATAATTTAACTTTCCAACCAATCTTTTATATTTCTTAAGATTCTCAAATAATTCACCATCTTTTGTGAGTTGCAAATTAGGAGTTATTAGAGTACTACATAGTTTAACCTCAAATTTTCCTATACAATAAGTCAAGTATATATTTCATCACAGATAAGAAGATTCCTTTGTTACTTCTTGTTACCTCAACGCCAAAGAAGTATTTTAAAATTTCTAAATCCTTTCTATGAAATGAAAAGTGAAAAAATATTTAAGAGATGAAATATTTACAATATCATTTCCATTAATGGAAATATTGTCTATATCTACAACCAACAAGATGATGCCCACTATACACTATTTGTAGAGATGACTTACTTTTCTTCATTCCAAACTTTCAATCGTCCGACTAAATTTGTCAAAGACACAGAAACTTTGTTTCCAATCATATAAGGATTTACAAAGACAACCGACTTTTCCATACTCCCCCTATGCAATAAAGCCTAGCGGTTGCTCCATATAAACTTCCTCCTGAAGGTCACCATAGAGAAAAATATTTTTGAGGTCTTACATCATCAATTATGAGTGGCCTCCGTGGAAATAAATAATCGGATAGAAGTAAGTTTAATAATAGGAGAAAAGGAATCAAAATAATATACTCCATAAGTTTTGGCATAATCTTTAGCAACAAAATGGGCTTTCAATCAAGCAATAGACCTATCAAGATTGACTTTAACAATAAACACCCATTTGCATCCAATTGACTTCTTCTGTACAAGTAATTAAGTAGGATCTAAGTATCATTGTCATCTAGGGCATTCATCTCTTATCATAGCATTACGACAACCAGGATGAGATAGAGTTTCAAGAATAGTTTTAGGAAGGGATATATAATCGAGACATATAATAAAGGAACAGGTAGATGATAATAAGTGATTATATGACGCAAAAGAAGACATTGAATAAGTACATTGATGTTTACCCTTACGAAGAGCAATTGGTAGAGCATTACTTAAAATTGGATCCGTTGACAAAAAAATTGGCACAAAACATGAATTAGGAGGAATATGTCGCTGAGAATAAACCTGCTATGGGAGGCTTAACAAGAACATATTCAATAGGATCATAAATAGAGGATGTGACGTGGCACTTTAGTAATTTAGACAATTTGCTAGAAAATAGAGAGGAGGGGCTGCATCCAAGCCTCGCTGGCCGCTGGCCAACCGGGCAGCCGCTGGGCTAGCGCGGAAGAGGCAGGAGCTGCACCAATGAAGCTGCAACGACCAACCGCTGGGCTAGCGCGGAAGAGCGAGGAGCTGCAACGACAGAGCTGCAACGACCTTCGCCAGAGAGAGGAGTGGCAGCGCTGCACTGCTGCACCAAAGCAGCATGGTGCTGACTGTGCTGCTGCATGCGGCGATGTCTTCTCAGCAGTGTTGTGGTGTGCGGTGCAGCAAGGAGAGGCGTTCTGATCAATGAAGCTACGCCTGGGAGCTAGTGCGGTTGAGGTGCCAGAGATAGCTGAGGAGCAGTGCGGAGAGGAGCGGAGCTGAGAGCTTTGTGCGTGTGGGAAAAGCTATGGCGTGCAAGCAGTTTGCAGCACCAGTTTCAGCATTTTCCAGCAATCACCAGAGCAAGGAGCAAGAGGGAGAGGACCCTCACAAAAGACAAAAGAGTTGGTGAGAAGCTGCAAGGCAAAGGTACAAGGCAGAAGCTTCTTTCCTTGGTCAGCATTTTCGTTTTTGGTGGGTGCACAGACTACTCCCCGCTGCTAGGGGTGTCAACGAGCCAAGCCGCTCATGAGCTATTCGGATCTCGGTTCGAAAAAAAAAATTCGTTCGAGTTCGTTCGATTAAGTTAACGAGCCAAGCTCGAGCCTGATTTCAAGCTCGAAAACATTATCGAGCCGAGCTCGAGCTTAACAGTATTTGGTTCGTGA
>JBBUKS010000055.1:4753399-4765825 GCA_038050645.1 Hedychium gardnerianum | reverse complement strand
TGAGGCGTTGAGGGCGAAGGCCTGTGAGGCCTCGATTGGAGTTTATCTCGGGCGGAGGGTCCCGGTTGGCGCGTATCCCGAGCGGAGGGCCCCGATTGGAGGGTGTCCCGGAAGGAGTCTCCCGGTTGGAGGGTGTCCCGGAAGGAGTCTCCCGGATGGAGGGTGTATCCCGGGCGGAGGGTCCCGGTTGGCGTGTATCCCGGGCGGGGACCTGTGAGGTCCCGGTTGGACTGTATCCCGGGCGGAGAAGGTTGGGCCTACTGGGCCCCACACTTGGGTCCAGCTGACGTGCCTTAACCTGGTGCGTCTCAACCCACCTCTGAACCCCATCTCAAATCAACTCACACCTGAACCCCGCATCACCGACCATTGTAGCTTCAGTATGTTAGATCAACGAATATCTTCTAGCTTTCATACTAAGTCATCGGTCAACTCGATTCTAATATCAGTATGAACTCATTCAATCTACTACCCAGTTGTTTGGGCATCAAATAGAAACATTTTGTTCTCTATACACTAAGCTTGAGTCGACTGCTAGTTAGTTTAACTCACTAGTTGACTAGGAACACTCTCCAATCTATTGGAGCCTCAACTATGATCATGATCGAGCTTGATCATTTATGGTATGATTACACCAAGAGGAGGTATTTCTAATATTTAATCAACAAAGAGGGCAATGGAATATAATTGAGAGAACTAAGACTAAAGCCTCTTCTATATGAGGAAGTAACATCATATTATCATTACTACAAATGTGTATATCATTTAGCTTCTAGCCTAACTTTAAGGAGATCAATATATTGTTGGGGAGCCCGATGTCAGTGCGTGCTAAAATACATTTCGTAAACATGCAGCGGAAGCAAAGATAAACAGATATAATAACTACTTATTACATTACACGCACCACACACATATAGGGATACATTCATGCAGAGATAATCGCATAATAAAATTTTATGAAAAGAACTTTTATTCTAGTGATACCTGATGAAGAGGGAATGACATCAACACGTTGTCAAGCCTCGCCTCTATTCGTATCCACGTTGAGTCGTCGTCAAGACGGCTTCACAAAACCACGAGTCATGTCTCCGCTTTGGTACTAGTTGAAGTGGGGAGACGGAAACAATCCGAGAGAGGGATCACGGTTCGATTCGTGTTCGGCTACCGAAGCACCTCGACGACACAAATCGACCACGGACAACCTTCGCAAGGTTGTTGTCCAAAGGCGATGAAGCCACTGTCGGTGGTTGTTGGCCAGCGACAAGGAGGTCCCCTGGCCGATGGTGGGAGGCCGGGCAAGCGGCGACGCTCGAAGGGCACTGACAGTCATGGGGCAGCGCTCGTGGGCAAGGAACAGCAACGCCGGACGACAGCTTGCCGGACGATGGCCCTCGTTACGGAGGTCGGAGGCTGACCGGAGGGGAAAGGGCAGCCGACGTGGCTGCTTTCCGGCAGAGGTGGCTGCGGCACAAGGGGAGCTTCTACCCTTGTGGTCGGTGGCGACAAAGAGAGGAAAGGGAGAGAGGCAATTAGAAACCTAACAATTAGGTTTCAATTGAATTGATTCTTTCTCTCCCCATGGAGGGGTATTTATACACCTTTCTACAATGACTTGGGAAACAAGTCATCTCCCAAACCTGAAGCCCAATAGCAACCCGATCCAATACCATTAAGCCATGGTTTGGTTCAAGACCAAACGATGTTGGTTCAAAAAACCAAACCTTTTTTAATTAAAATCAAACCAATTTGGTTTATAATTAAACCAAAGAGGGTTCAATTCATCTTCAAAAGATGTGGCTCATCCGCGCTTTTGCTTCGGTAAAGGCACATCTGCTCCAACCAGACTTAGTCTCTCTCTCTCGATATGAGAATTCAATTTTCAAATTCTTTTTAAGTCTTTCGGATAAACTCGTAGTGCATGTGACCTTATAGGTTCCTGGTTATGTTGGTTATTCATAATTAATCATTAATTACGAATAGAGTGACACCTAGTAGTACATCATGACCCCCAATTGACCGGAAAGTCAACGGTTGATTCCAGAACCACTTCTGAAACCTTCAACTGCTATCGTGCCTCCTTCCTTTCACTCGTCTTATACCCACTTGGTTCAGGATATGGTCTATGTGTTAGTCCCCACTAGGTTGACTATGTCACATCTAGCCCAAGTTATACTTCTTCATCCTGTGGATTTAAATTACTCAGACATGTGTCCAAGAGTACCATACTCTTGACATGAATTGTTTTGGCCAAAGATTTCGAGTAACAATCCTAACAAGTGGCCATAGGATATACGTCTCCTTATACAAGGAACGGTGAATCCTCTATAGGCTATCCAATCATCTTCGGGCACTTCGATTTATACCCAATTATCTCGGGTCCACACTTCTAAACAGATGCTTGCTTAAGATGTCAAAGTATAAGTTTCCATGACCAAAATGACTTGAATACCTCAAGTCAAAGGAAACTTACACTTAAGTTGCAATGAGATCTTCATTGACATATCAATATATGTACTGACCAATATGAAGTGTGATGGCAGGTCACTCCAATGAACTAGTTATTTTAACTAGCATTCATATTTAACTCTCGACATCCCAATGTCTTCATCCAGTGAAGAGCAGTTGTTTAGTTAAACCAAGGAGTATAACACGTGCTAGTCTCACAGAATTGATGATGTTCAAACTCATTAATTCATCGACTAGGAAATATTTCAATACATTCATAATTACACATATAGAAATGCTCATTAGTTGTGATCCAATCATTCTCTTATGTTATGAATTGTATTGTGGACATTCATTAAGTGAGTTTAAGATCCAATCATTCACATAAAGAATGTGCACTCAAATAGTGAATCATTTATTTATCCAATAAATAATACATACCATAAGACGATTTACATATCTCAAATATAACACATACCCATCTGGAGGACACAATAAGCACTCATCTGCATCGTTGTCCTTTAAGTTTTTATGATATGGTTTGTCCCTTTTGTTGCATTACAAACTCTCTGAGACGGCATATGTTTAAAATTAGGTTCTATTTAAGTTACAAGTTAAATTCCAAAGAAACTCTTCACTCTTTAGTTTTCTTCAGAATTTTTTGTTTATTGTCATGACCTTGACTTCAGGACTATTCACCCATGTGACACTTAGACAACTTATCCCCATAAAGTTACTAAGTAATCCTAACTTTTTAGAGACTCACATAAGAGAAGCTAAGAGAGATCGAGATCTTGAGAGATTAGTAAGTAAAGTGGGCTTACTATTCTTGAGATACAAATGAAGGGAAGAGAGACATTTATAGTCATTCTCCTCTCAGTTGGATACTTAGGATTAGTTTGATCCAATGGTGTACATAATGTTTCTAGAAAGCTCATATAAAATATTTAGATAATTTTATGATAAGAAGATTTTAAAGAAATATCTAAATTGATCCTAAGAGATTAGAAGATGGACCATTAGTCGAAACCACAGGCTAGAAGTGCAGGTTAAATAGTAGATCAAGAACCTCCCTTGAGTTTTAAAATTGGATGACTGTGACATTATGCTAGGAAGTCATTGTCCCAATGAGTATGATGCATTTGTGGTTTCAGCCTCTCAGGCAATACATAAGTTTAACACTCCAGCATATCTTTGTTAGGTTTTTCATTAGGGAATCCTATTCTTTAATGTACTGGAACTTACTCTCTATATCATATATTCATATCTCTCATTCTTAGTACATGATGTTTTGAATTTGCAGGGAGATGACAAAGATTTTTTTAAGTTTAAAGTTGGTTTTAAAGAGGTAAGTGCTTCTTTGTTTATCAACCAATTACCGTTTGTTATTGATGTCAAAATGAGGAATATTTTGCAGCATTAGGAAGATGAATATGAACTTCTTTCTTGTTATGCTGAATCCTTATTTGTTGGTTTAACATGTGTTTCAACATCTTAATGGAAGCAACAAAAACTAGTTTGTTTCCTTCTGTAATTCCTTAAAGGAACTAGCATATTTTTCTTGGGACAAATTCTTGCAATTCTGTGTAGCATAGCAGAATATATGACACTGTTGAGAAGTTTTCTAGAAACAGTGTAGTTTTTTGTCCTTAACGAAATGTGTAGGCACAATCTACTTGCATAGGCCATCACTCTTGCAAAAACTCCCATCGTCATATGTGATCAGTGAAGTAGTTTGTCCCCATAGAAAAAGCTCATGGTTTGTCAACCATTGTGGTAAAAACTCATCATGCATGACCTCATCAAACTACCAATGGAAAATTAGTTTGCTTGAGAAGTTCTCATTATCTGCTGCCATCTCCAAAGACATCTACACCTTTGCTAACCCTCCACTTCCTTGACATTACCTCACTCACACTTTCATAACATCCTGCCCCCTACTCGTGTGCTTCTCCTTCATCCAGTCTAACATCATCCACTATCCTTGACACATGTTTTTGGAGCCTGACAACAACACTATACATTCCACAAGGTCTGTTGAGCAAACACGACTCTCTTTGCTGGGCCTCAATCCTCTATAGCTAGTCGAGATGTTGCAATAATCAAGCGCCATAGGAGGATCAGGTTAGACCTAGATCTCATGTGATTAGCTAGGGGTTTCTATCCATTTCTAATCTTTAGATGTGCCTAATTTTCCTCTTAATTTTAAATACTTTGGCATTTGAGTATCACCAGAAGAATTCTTAGTTAGGAAGGAGCTCTCTAGCTTTCTGATTACCCACACCTTGCTGATGTTTCTCTTGTTGCCCAATATTTTGTGGCCCCTAAGAAGTTTGTGAGCTAGTGGCCTCAATGTGCATGGCAATGGACTCTGCAACCCGGTGTGAGGTAATTGTTGCAAAATACATGCAATTCTTGATGGTAAAGTCCAAACCTGGGATAAAGTTCTCATCGTCTTAAGTTTATAGCTACCCACTTTGTGAAGGACTCATCCAATCTCTTGAAATCAGCTAGATATGCTGGTAAATTACGAGATCCTGTTTGATAAACATAAACTCTTTTTGGGCTTTGGATGGAGGTCTTTACATAGAACTTTTCATAGAAGACTCATTGAAAGGCTACCTATGGGATATTTATATGTCCATCTCTCAAGATGCTTATCATGGTCTTCTACCCGGATATGACACTATCAAAAATATAAGTAGCAAAGTCAATTTTTATCCTAGCACCTTGAAGGCATCCTATATGGTTTGACTTGAACTTGCTGGACATATTCATGAAGATGACAAATTGGTCGTGCTTGGTTTTTCCTACTACTAGGCATGGTTTGAATTACTGACCCGTGCCGCCCGAAATTGACGGTATTTACCGTTCTGGCATGGGACCGGCACCGGTACCTTATTGGCACTACGACCACGAGGCCGTCGCAACCTCGCGGAGGGTGTCGATTCGGCGGTAAAAACTTCAAAAACTAATTGACCAAAGCTAATTTACAATAAAAAAATATCAATTAAAACTTCAAAACACATGGTAAACTTGTACATTAAGTTCAAGTAGTAAATTTAGATCAAAGCATTGACTAAAATGACAATCAAATATAATCTACAATAAACAAAAATGCAAAGTTTTATTTCAAAATCCAAACAAATTGACCTATTCTATTACCAACAAATCATCACTCTCAACTAGATATCTACAACCACCAGCATGGTATTTAACCTATATTGGTCGCATGACGATCCCTTAGCTATTTTCTAAGCTAAAAGTTTCCATATAGCAAAAACACAAATCAATAAGATCACTTTATTTTAACAACCACAGTTATTGATTTACACTACGAGTAATGTATTAGATAAAAGACATAAAACATCCATGAACAAGTTCTTATATACTAAATTCATTTAAATAAACAAAATAAGATAAGGACCAAGAAAATCCTAAATATCTCAAAACTGCCACGAAGTCTCCTTTGAGAGATCCACCTAGCAAAAGCCACACCAAAGGTCTAAATGGCACCCTTCTTCATGGCCCTTAAGCGTCAAGAGAAGGGAGTCAACTATGAGAAATTGAGTTGTGGAAGTAGTATGAGTGAATTGAATAAAGGTAATGTAATATAATTAAATAAAAACTAAATACATGTTCAACAATTTACCATCAATAAAGATTCCACTGCTAAAAGTTATTCAATTGTTATTTGCTACAATTCAATCAAATAAGCAAGGCTAGACTCATTCGTGGGTATGATTATTACCCCCTGTACTCCTTTATTATGCAACAAGAAGTGACACAATGTGCATGCCCTACCGATGCATCCATTGTACAATCAAGGAGAGAAAATGATATTTAGCTGCCAAGGTCCAATTATCTATTAGGTTTAAGGTCTTGTTGCTATGAGTCATCATCTATAAAATGTCATCATCATCTATGTCATCATCAGCATGTTGCTCATCATCTACAAGGAATTATTTCAGTGTTATACTATATTATGTTATCCTTGTCACCATGTTCTAGCCTAAGATAAGGAATCTATTTGTCTATTATTCGCAACGCTAATACTGAAGTACAACATGCTATACAAAAAGAATTATTAATTTATCATACTTTAACTTCATGTTAACACCACATGAAATAATAACATAGTAAACCATAAAAACATACAACATATATAATTTGTATCAATCGCACTTAATGTAATGTATAAACAACAAAACTATTAAAAGCCAACAAAATAAGATAATTCGAGCATAGTAAGCAAAGAATCAATAAGGTAACTTAGGGTTCTCAATAAGAGTCAACACACTAATCACATCTTTGATCTAATTCAAGCTACCTCCAATCCAAACCTCACAATTCAACTTCTGAAATACATCGCTAGGTTAGCAATGTGTCATTGCCTCACAACACTTTACCACCATCCTCTTGGACCATCAACTCTTATGCAAACCTTTTTCTCACCCTTAAGTTTGATTCTTGATCCACTACCATTTGTCCCTAATCTTCTTCCATCGAGTATTCATCTACTCAAAAAATTTACAAGAAATACAAAGACACTATGACACTTGCTAAAAATTCATTCATCAGATTAAGTTTAAGTTTAGAATCCACTAAACACCATCCATTATCGAAGTAGTTATTCAATTTTTCATACTAGCTCTAAATAATTTGCAACCAACAGTCTCTATTCCTTTGGCCATCTCTTCTTAAGATTCAATCTTCTTCCAAAGAAGAGAGAAGATCAACACATTTGCAATTTGTCAAAACAACATTGAAACTATTTCAGGAAGGAGAATGCCTCCTTGCTCCCTCTCATCATCCTCACCTAAAGCTCTTAGAGGAGAACAACAACAAAATAATGTGTTAAGGCTACAACTCATGCAACATAGCAATCACACAATGAAAGCAATAATACTCATGTAACTCGTGCAACTACAACGTGATTGAAAAAGAACAGGGCTAGGGTCATTGTTTTTCACAAGAGGGGAAGCTTAGTAGGAAACTGTAGATTTTTTGTTGTTGTTGAGACAATGGAAGAGAGTGGCTATGACATAATAACAATAATTGCTGCAAGTGGTTACACTACTACATCAATCATAGATGATGATGAGAGATATGGAAAGTTGCAGCAGGAAGAAGGCATAAGTGGTGGCAGTGACAATTATAGACAAGACGTGACTACGAGTGTGAAGCGATGGTAGTGGATGCAGGCAGGAGGTTATGGTGTGTCGATATAGCCATCGACAATGAGCTAGTAGGGGCTGTGATAAAATTGTGAATGGTTGAGGAATCTTGAGCGAAACTATAGCCTTTAATGAATCATGAAAATGGGGATTTATGTGATCCACTCAAAGGCCTAAATGACTCAACTAAAGTGAACTTGTCCAACTATTGTTCATCAAAAGTCATCCAAATTTAGCTCGCTTCAAACCCAATTGGAACCCAAAGCACAACCGAACCAATCTTCACCTAGTACAACCCTTAATTGGCTAATCTAACCACAAATTGACCCAAATTTGAAGAAAAGTCGATGAAGCTTTTTTCATCAATCAACCTTTAAGTTGGAACTTTAGTCTCTAAGAGCTTCAATGATTTTGATGTAAAAGAGGTGTTGATGGATATGCCTACTTTAGTTTGTTTTGGTGTTGATGGTTCACTGTATATGGTTGCGGATATAGAAGTGTTTTTTTCATCCTCAAATTCTTCTACGATGCACTCTTGTTACTTTTTTTAATTTTGAAGTTCTTATGCTCACAAGGAATTTTCATGGAGGTTAACCACTTTCTTCTACAATTCCTTTGCATCTTCGTACTCACTAATCTTGCATAGAACTTCATTAGGCAAAGCATAAGTTAGTATTTTTTGTCTTTTTATTTGCTTTGAATCTCTTGATTTGTGGATCAGTCCAATTTTCCTTCTTGATTAGCCTCCCCTCCTTGTCCTTTAGAGGTTCAAATCCTTTGATGATAGCCACCTAACACTTGAAATCCATCTTAATGAAATACACAATCTGCGACTTCCAATAAGCAAAGTTCACCCTGTCCAAGTATAGTGATGTTAACATATGTCCTTTTAGTGTCCCTATCCTTTGTTTATTGTTCAATTAAGTGGTAGGAGAACCTTGCTATACCAAATGTTATGATCTATAGTGCATGTAGAGAAGGAATGAATAATTAGTGTTTGTTACTATTAATGATATACAACAAAAGTAAAATACACAAACATGAATAAGATAAAACAGAATATTTAACATGGTTTGAACCTTGTGCTTCTACTCTATGACCTATTAACTTAGTTGTTTGGTGAGTCACTCCTCTAAATCTAGTTGAAGAAAATCTTGTACAAGAATCTTCCCTATGAGATATTATAAAAATGATAACAAGAGAAATTTTCGAAGCAATTGTAGAATTTGAGTCCTGTGTTATCTAAAGCACTTAGGAAATGTCTAGCTTTTACTCTTTTGTCATAGCTATATGTTACTTAATTTCTACATAGGTATTGAGTAAAAGAAGGCTCAAGGCTCCAATGATTAGTTTTTAAATGCCTTCAATTGATTGAAATTAAAAAAAAAAAATCTATTAGCCAATGATCAATTGACTAGACAAGCTTCTAGTCAACTGCCCTAGTGTCTAACCCATTAAATCCCAATAAAAATATTTTGTTCTATGAACATAATGCCTTTAATTTACTCCTTAGCCGACTTTACCTTATAATCGACTAAGATCACTTCTTATTGATTGAATTTGGTCAAAGATGCTGACTTCACATGACTTATGACAACTTAAGGATTGAGCTTCACAACCGATCATGTCAAAGAACCATGTGCTCCTTAATTGAGGGGTCCTAAAAGCTACTACATCAAATAGTTGATGATGTTCCCAAATTGTGAACCCATGATTACAATCATAATTCTCTCATAGCGCATTTGTTTTCTTATCTAAAGGTTTCATCTTCACTTCTAGGTCTTCGTATGCTTATCTAAAGGCCCTGCCTCACCTTAAGGTCTCTGTCCATTTGCTTAGTGGCCTCGCCTCCTGGTTTTTAAATATCGTTAATGCTTCTCGCGCATAAGCCCATTTTGGTCTTGACCTCTAAGCCATTGAATTAATACCTCTCCAACTTGATCGCATCAAGTCATATATCAATATGACTCAACCACATTGAGTGAGTCTGTCAGCTCCATGACATCTACTAAACTCCTAGTCAACCTTAACCTTATAAGTAACTATTAAGACCACTTGGACTTCTCCATCATCTACCAAGCATCTGGTCAATTTTAACCTTCTTGAACTTCATCATCTACTAAACTTTTAGATCAACCTTGACCTCCTTGAACTTTCACTAACCTGCCAAAACGTGTTGGGCTTTTTCATCATCTTCCAATTTGGTCAATCTTGAGCTCCTTGAATTTCCACCTATGAAATCGAACATGTATCAAACACATGATAAGGCTAACTTAAATCCTTTGCCAATATATTAAAATACTTGAGTCAAACTCAATCATTTAGACCATAATTGCATAACATATCTAATCCGCTAAAACCTTAACCTAATCTTCTAAACCCTTAATCGACTGATTAGTTGTGATTAAACCAAAATACATAATAATGGAATTGAGCAGTGATGTTCTTGCCCCATAGGAGGTCCACTGGAGTATTGTGGGAACATTTGAGACTACTAGACCTAGTAAGGAGCATGTTCACTGCCATGGCATGGTAAATGATCTGAACTTCTAGCATAGCTTTTATTTTTGTTAATTATTCATCATATTTTATTTTTAAACTCATTGGACACATCCAAGATACATTACCATGATTCTTATTGTTTGCATATGATATTGTTTTGGTAGATGAGAGACATGAAAGATTAAATGCTAAACTCGAATTTTGGCAAAAAACACTAAAGTGAATTATTTTTTTTAATTTTTTTTTTGGCTTAGTAGAGTAAAACAGAATATATGAAATTTAAATTTAGTAATATTAGACATAGTAAGACAATTGTTAAAATAGATGACTAGTTATTTGTTACTAAGAGCTTCAAGTATTTAGGGTCGTTTTTGCAAAAGGATGAAAGAGTTGGGAGATATGTTTTATATATAATACAAACAGGATGATTGAAATAGAAGAGAGTGTTAAACGTTATTTGTGATTGTAAAGTACTTTTAAAATTTAAAAGAAAATTTTACAAAATGGTGGTTAGATCTGCTATGTTATATGGAACTAAATATTGGGCTATGACTCGAGCACACGAGCAAAAGATGCATAGATAAGAATGTTAAGGTGGATGTGTAGACATACATGGATGGACAGGATAAGAAATGAGAACATTAGAGAGAATATCGGGTTTCGCCTATTGAGAGAATGATCAACGATGTGAAACTATGATAAATACGCATATCAAACTAGGAAGAGGAAGATCAAAGAAGATTTAATTAATAATGATAAAATAAGATAAAATTTATTTGCACAATAATGTAGGAGGATCCATTTAGCTGTTTTGAAAGTAGATATATTTGTAGTTTCTCTCTTATGTTGTACTGTCTCATTTGCTTAGGTGATTCCTGCATTTGAGGAAGCAATTGTTGGCATGGCACCTGGAGGTATCAGGAGGTGATGTAGCAGCCCTATCATAATTTTACATTTACTATTAAGGGCGTTGGAATTTCTAATAGATATGCACCGCCTTATTAGTCATAAAGTGCATTTGATCCCTTAACAAATTAAACCGCCAGTTGGAATACTGAAAATTTGCAACTCCAATCAAATTTGCTATGAACTTATGGTTCCTCTCTAAATATTCATATTATGTAGTCGATTGGTGGCTCTCATATATTGGTAAATGTTGCAGAGTGGAAAATTTGATAGATGTAACACTGTTATGACAACCCCAGTGTCATCTGGCTTTTTTGCTCATGTTATGTATTGAAGTGGCATAAGCACATTCTTGGTGGTCCTTTATTAGATTCACATGAAATGCTTTTTGTGAAGTTGTTGCTTTGTAGACTACTCAATGGTTTATGAATGAAAAATAGACTGTCAATTTTTTGTGATTTATGAGTGTCATATTCATATCACGTGTTTCAAGGGGAGCTTATTTGACCTTTTTTAAAGTCCAGGCAACTATTTATATGCTATAACATATAATTCAATAGCATTGCAGGATAATAGTTCCTCCCGAATTGGGTTATCCCGATAATGACTACAACAAACTTGGTCCCAGACCAACGACATTCTCAGTATGTCTGGATTAAATTCATTAGTACACTTCTAGCAAAGTGCTGATTATTGTTTATTCTTCAGGGCCAAAGAGCTCTCGATTTTGTTCTGAGGAATCAAGGCCTGATAGACAAAACCCTTTTATTTGATATCGAACTGCTTAAAGTTGTCCCGAGCTGAATATGGTCTATAGTTTGTTGTTTAATTTTTTGCACTACAATATTTGATTTTACCATTTTGCTTGACAGGAGGAATCATTTTTCTGAGATTGATTCATGCTTGGCAAATATGTATATTTCAATGTCATGTTCATGAATTACTTTCAATCACACTATTAAATGTAACTGTATTTTCCATCATTTATTTGCTTTCACTTCATTAGAATAATTTGTTATTCAATGCCATCTTCACCAGATGCCTAATGACGCACAATGCAATTGGAGGTTTTGAGAAGTAACCATTAGGGTTGTAAATAAATTAAACATTTGTAAGTATGGTATCTGATTGGTAAAAGATTGTTTATATACATTGAATATGTACAATGTTAATTAATTGAATAAATTTGAATCATTCATTAAACTAAATGAATAACATGAATACATGTGTTAAGCTCATAGATATTTATTAACAGTGATCGTGAATTATTTATGAACAATTAGGGCTGTAAACAAGCCAAGTCGAGCCAAGCTTTGGGTTGTTCAAGCTTGTTTGATAAGGTAACCGAGCCAAGCCGAGCCTAAAATGAACCAAGCTTTTGAAATGATTGTTCAAG
>JBBUKS010000055.1:4685144-4695612 GCA_038050645.1 Hedychium gardnerianum | reverse complement strand
CTAATTAATCTTTAACTTCAATCTTTAATGTTTTTGACAGCTGAAGGAGCATATAATTCACATATCAATTTCATTCATTGAGCTTTATGGAAATGATACTCTCTGAAAGAAAATAGCTCACATATTGAGCACATTTAGGTGATGCACTCACTTCAAGTGTAGGCAGCTCTATCCTTACCAGAATGTGGAGACAAACCCAGCTCCAAAGTTCCAATCATCCTGCAATACAAGGCTATTGAAAGACTGAGTTCGTCGACATCATGACATCGTCGAATTCAACATGACACTGAAGTTCACCGTAATACACCTTAACTCCACAAGATTTAACTAAGAAGCAAACAGAAACAAATCCTGAACGTCTGAAGGGTAAACCAACACTATTGAAGGCACAAAGAATATTTTTCGAAATCTTAAGTACGATGACAAAACTACTATTTCTTCAAGCAAATGGAACATACATTTGGTCAACTAGTTCTGGTGGCTTAATAATATGTGGCATATACACGCAAGTGGCTGCGACAGAAAGATTAACTTTTCTTACTGGGCAAATCGCTTAGTCCAGTCGGCCGCTATCTTGTCGTGCTTAGCTCGATCTGTCAAATATAATTGAGCAATACTTGAGTTGCAGGAAGCATCTGCAAGCAGGATAGAGGAGGGAAAACAGATGAAGAGGGTAAACAAATATGGTTCCAGGTCTAATTGAGCAATTAACGAAGTAGAGAAAAAGATATACACATACAGGGGTCAGGATTAGTGATGATGGATTTGATGGCAATTAAAACCTTGGAAATTGTTAAAGCTGGACTCCATCCATCCTTCAGGATGTCTAAATTTAGATTGCCGGCAGTATCAACATTGCAGTGATATATCCGGGTTTTAAATGTCACCTGATTGTATAATGATGAAGAAGATTACATAACCAACTTAAGTAGATGATAAAATATGATAGCAATTATCAGTTATTTAATTGCTCAACAAAAATTAACATTTCTATGTGGGTATCCATATATGCTCAAGTCAAAAAGTTTGTCCATTTATCAACAATAAATTAATAAATTATATTCAAGAATAATTGCTAAAAAAACGTAAACGTTTTTTTGGGGGGGTCAAAAATAGGTACCAGCTTTGCTCCTCAAGACCTATTTCCACCTCTAGGATCAGGTTTTCCAGAGACTCATCGATAGCTATTATCCTATAATAGGTTCTCAAAGCTTCGAGTTCGTATTGTAGTGGAACTACTATTGATGAGTCTACGGAAAACCAAAAATTGATCTTGTAAAAGTACATATATAATCAAACTGAAAAATACAACTATAGATATCTTTTATAAATATAATTGTAGCCTATTTGCTTCTCATCCATACAACCATTAATATACACATGACATCATGTTGCTCTATTTCGCAGCCTGACCAACATTATGTAAGAACTGGGAATGTTTGGACTAGTCAGGCGGCGATCCAATGTTTAGACTAGAAGTTGTTTGACCAACTCAGATATTCCTCCAAACAACCTAATATCCTTTGAAGTCACCAACTGCCTACCTATACTTCACAGTTCCTACAAACCAAACATGGGAATTCCAGTCAGTTAAAGTGACTTGCATAAGTGGTTCAGTCAGGTTTCCAATTTGACTTTTCAAGGTTTCATCCACTAGAGATGAGTTCAACTTGAAAAGAAAACCTCCATAAAAAACTTGGAAACATATTCCAAGGACAACAATCTTCAAGAATTCAAGCTGATTGCAGAGAAAATTACTAATTTTTGTGAAACATGTACCATGGAGCATGGTGTGCTACGGCTGCCATAGCCCCATTGGCAACAATAAGCCACATTCAATACACTCCTATATTGAGGTCATCATTCAGCAGTAAGTATGATTCCTGTTATGTTCTGATGGAGTGATATAACAGCATAAAATAAGACTAATTTTATAGCTAAAAGATCCAGGATGATACTCTTAGACCTGAAAATGCAGAACATGATTAGCTAATTTCAGGCTACATACCTTTGGGGCTTTGAACGGATACTCAGGTGGAAAGATGATGTCAAGGAAAAAAATGCCACCTTCGTATGGAGATCCTGAACTAAGAAAAAAAGATGGTTGTAGTAAATGTTCCAGGCTCCACATTCTAAGGTTACTTATCGTTCTTTATGAAAGCTTACTCCAAAAAGAAGACATATAGTAATGAAATTACAACATATAGACCATCAGCAATTAACAGAGAGTTGTTCATAATCAGAAACCTAGAATGTCCAAAAAATACTAGCTCATTTCTAATAGATTTTTCAAAAATATCAAAATTATAATGATTTTCTCATGTTTGTCGTTGACAATTTGTGCACATTTTATGTTTAGATTGAAATTTGGCAGGTATAATTTCAACAATACAAAACTCCTCCAATAATAGAATGATGCTGCCAAGTGACCGGAGCAATTAGGAGAAATGGTAACTATCTGTTTCGGTGGAAATCCAAATAAAATTCTCATGCCAAAGCAATAGCTCCCATGGAACGTAGGTGGAAAAGGGAAAACAAAATCAAATTCGAATAAATTTTTATCTCCATTTACCAATACAAAATTAATAAAACCTAATGAATTTTGGAATACATGATTTTTTAAATTTAGAGGAAAATGTAAGTACTATAAAGCAAGTAGTAGGATGGTTTACACAAAACTAGTGTTAATCTAACAACAGTTGCTTGGTCTCGTGGTAAGCATGCCAGATCTTGAGGCTTTTCTGCCAAAAGGTTTGGAGTTTGAATCTGTAGAATGACATTAGCACTATTTGGAGGGATTTAACCATATCGCTCCTGTCTCGAATGGGGATTTGTCACCTATCCAATATGGTGTGACAACACCCTATGATCAAAGACCAGAAAAGCTATTGTTAATCCCAACGAGAACTATAATTACTATCAATCTACACCTTCAGTTAGTAGTGTTTGAAAGATCTTTATGGCCATAAATAAAAGAGTTGGGGAATTACAATCGCTGTGCAAGCAGCATCAAACTTGGATGGAAGGCAAGCGAAGATGGATGGGCTAATGTTTTACAAACTTAAAAGGGCTTTTACACCAAGGTGTTCCTAGATGGCTAAATTAGACTAAATGATTAAAAAAAAGAAAAAAGAGTGAAGATGCCACTGACACCAAAGGATTCTTGGTCAAGTCCTATAAATGGATGGCACCCTGGGATCTGGGCAGTAGCCCAATCAACACAGCTTGTGACACAATGTTGGCTTGCCACGTTTTTTTTCTTAAGAAAAGCTAATTTAACTTGCTAAATTCCATAATGCTTGGCATCTAAAAGTGTTCACATGTGCAGAGTTTGCTGCAAGAAGAAATAAAGGAGGGATATTTAAAGCAACTCTTGCTCAGCAGCTGAAAGCGTCCATTAAAAATTGTTCAACAATCCAACTTAAAGATGCCTATCTAGACACGATTCCCTAGGATGGATAATCTACCAATGAGAACAAAAGATCTAAGTTCTAATCATCAACTCACCATAATGCTATGTTTGTCTAAGCTAAAAGTCTAACATGTGACAAGAAAAACTAATTTGTTTATTCCTTCAACCTGTAATCATAATGCTAATATTCTAAGGGTATAGGTTGTGCTGGTGGTTCAAAAAAAAGAAAATCAGAAACAACAGTCATTTAACATCTCAAATATCATCGAAGGGGACAGCTCTCTTAAGAACCTAGCACATTTCACAAGAATGTTGAACCAATCCACAAAAAGGTTTACATGATTGTAGTAAGTGTATAATCAAACTAGAAACCCATAGATAACAATATAATGATCTCAACCACAAACAGATATTTGTGAGTGCAAAATCATGATCTCAATCAATCAGATGATGATGCAAATAATCCACTCGATCATGGAAATTTTAGTAAATTTTACCAAGTAGCAAATACAAACTAAAAGCTAGCAGTTGTAAAATGTGCATATTGGGGTCTAGACTCTTAAATATCACAGTAGGGATGCAAACTAATTGAAGAAATAGACCTTGGGGGCCAATGATGGTGGAGACCCAGTGGTACAGGTTATCTCCCTTGGGGCCAGCGGAGCAATCTGTGAGAAGAGGGTCAACATTCAACTCCTGCATCTCCTTTTGGATCCTCTTCCCTGATGATGATACTGATGTAGTTGGTGGCCAACCTCGAACACCAACACCCCCTATGCCACCATTGCCTCCCCCACCAATCCCACCTCCTCCACTGCCATCACCTGAAGGAAGGCCACTAGTAGGTGTGGAAGACCTCATTTTCCACAATTGCAATCAATAAAAAGGGGGAAAAACTGGGAACAGAAAAATAAGAATCAACTCTAAGAATGTCTTGGCCTTGTAGGTTGTTAAGCTTGCTTTCCTAGGTAGAGATACTAGAGGGCATAACCTCTCTTCATAGGAAAATAGACCATGCAACCTGCTGCAAGAGGATTAGATTCATAAAATCAATAAATTCAATAGCCTTTTAGATTAAAACTAAATAAATAACTATCAAAGCATTACTACCATGTATCAAACAATAATAATGTATAACAAATTCAATAATCAAGTGTAAGATTTTCCAGTTATTGGTGATACTTCCGCATGCAGCAATGTGTTCAACATTGAAATTAATGTTGGATTGTTCAGTTTGTGTCTAAATTTATTAATTTCAGAACTCATACACCATATTACAAAAAACCATGACAATAAAGCATTTATTCTCATATACATATATATGTCATGAATTCAACTCGTAAGAATAAAATTTGATTCTCTCCCCTTAGATCCAAAAACTAACCTCAGTGATTAGTTCCAAAATAAGAAAGGTTCCACCAAGATTCTAATGAAAGAAAAAACAGCAAATAAGCCCTAAAATTTCAGTAATTTAATTACCAAGAGAAGGGTTAAGGCCTGAGAGAAACACAATGTGATAGATCAATCATTTTAGTTAAGGCCTAAATCCTAATTATTGAATCAAGTAAGCATGAAACTTTGGAATTTAGTTACATAAGATCATAGGATTCTTAATCACCATACATCCACATTTCTGATTCTTTTATGGTCCACTCTTTGAAGAGTAATTATATATTATGACCATATACAAACAAAATAAATGTACAAGAAACTATACCAAAATAATGAAAATTTTATGTTTTTCTACTTATTCTATTATAATAATTCTATTATAATATGTACATGTAGAGGGAAAAAAGCGGATAAAAAGATTATAATGGGTTAGAAACGATAAGTTAGTGCCAACAAACACATTGCCTCCACATTGTAGGCACCATCATTCTCAAAGCTACATCAAATGCATAGAAAATCATTTTCAAGTAATGCTAATCATCTTCATCGAGTAAAGCAGAAATTTTTCCACAATAGAAATCCTATTATTTTATATTGTATATTTTTGCAAGCCATATAAAAAATTATAGAAATTTAACAACAATTCCAATTTATCAGTAATCCTCATTTCCTTTGTGGGTAAAGGAACATGGAAAAAATTGATGACAAAGGAAGATGAATCCAGTAACGGGGATCCAGATCGTTGTGCTCATCGAAATGAAAAGGAAGTTATAAGAGATTTGATTTCAGTTTATCAATAAGGTGACTCTACCATAACTAACACTCTATCAAACATGATAAAAGAAGAAGGTGATCCACTAAAGAGTCAAATATATCAGCCCATTACTGGATTCCAGCTATCAAGTTGAGATCAAAAATAATCAATGAAGAGTCAGGCACTTTTTTATGGTCCTTTTCAATATCGTTTCTATGAACTCTTAGTAACAACATTAGCTATGAACTTTAGTTAAACTTTGGTGCTCCATACTGGTAAGAATAGGACTCTGGTTCCTCTATGTTACTGGGCATTTCCTATACTTTCTTCGCTTTTGAACTTACATCCCTACTCACATAGCTACTCCATCTACGCACTAAATTCATATCGGTAATAAATGTGAAACCTGGAGGCGAAGAGGTGCGGGCGGAGGAGCGAAACAGGCGCGACGGAAAGAGATGAGGGAGGAGGAAGGGAACAAGTGCGATGCCTGGAGAAGGGCAATGGGTGTCAGCCCATCGACGGTAGGTAGCGCCGCCGGCTCATCGAGTTTGTGGAGAAGACGATCGGCGGAGTGTCGCGGACTCGTCCCAACAGAAAAGTAGGTTTAATAATTTTGACATCCCAACTTAATCCGGATTCGTCAAAAACTTAAATGGATCGGATAATAAATTTGGGGTCCGTCCGTGGCTCTCCAAATTCGAGCCGGGATTGGTCTGTTTTAGTGTTGTGTGGGACCAACCACCACGAGCTGCTACCCGACCACTGTTTGAATCTTATGGTTTTTTTTTAAAAAATAAAATAAAATAAAATAAAATAGGGCAAAAATCAACATGACGCTCTTTTTTAAATCTTCAAAGGCATCCTCGTTTATTTTTGTATCTCACGGGTGTGACACTGTTTAATCGTGTATAATTATCCAAATATTCTTCAATATTATTTTATATACTATTTAATACTGTTATTTTCCATCTAAACTCTAAAATATGATTTCCATATATACTCTAAAATATACTATTATTTATAATAGTTACAAAATAATAATTATTACACATATTATAATAATTATAATTTTATAATTATTACAACATAAATATTAAATGAGCACACATCAAAAATATTCATATTGTAAATATTTATAAATATTTTTCAATAAATTCATGTTATAATAATTACAAAATCTTAACTTACTACAATATACCCGAAAAATTTAAGATTTAAGCAGAGTATAATAATACTGAGCAATTCTAAAGAACATTTGGATAAAATTAGTAGTACACAGGAGCGCCCTTTGATTAAAATGAAATGTGGAGCGGCCCTTTTGTAGTTTTGGAAAATAAAAGTGCGTCATATTGATCTTTGCCCAAAAAAATATATAGAAAAATATATATTTAAAAATGGAAGAAAAAAACGATTTCCTGTGAAGATTTTGATGTTTGTAGGGGTAGATCAAGTATATTTGCAATACGCAAGAATGGCAAATCTATACACTGTTTCAGAAAACAAACCATGAATTACATCGTGGAATGAATTACAAAATGAATTTCTATCAATTTACAGTAAAGAAGCAGCAAATGACAGCTTTAAGGATCCATTTTACACAACCAGAATATACAGTTTATAGTAGATTGAATTGGCATGAGACCCCTTTGAAGCATTTCAGCAATTTGTGTTGTCATAGGATTGTGCAAAGGCACCTGTTTTGTTTTCGGGCTTCCGCAAGTTGTTTGCCTGTGAATTCTTATATTAGCAATGTCATACGAGTATGATAATATCGATAGAACGAGTTAACAGTTACAAAAGTTGGCAACTGATATGGATGAGGAAATAGACTCATAGATGAAAAGATTACTTAGAAATCCAACAATTCTGTGCAACAGAAAAGATTTTATTGCTGAAACGAATATGGTTAGTACTATATTTATTCATATGTAAAAATCCAACAACATCGAGAAGATCCTACAATGCAGAATGAACTAGGATATATAATCGGGGGAAATCTTGTAACAATAGATTTTTTTTTCAAAGCAAGTTTAAACATATGTAACAATGTGCTTGATATATGAATATACATAATAATCCTTTAGCATGTAATTGACACAACAGAATCTCAATTACAGTTATCATCCAATATCCACCAATAGTAGACATTAAATGCGACCTAGTCAATTGTGAAGTAGGGAAAAAGATTATACATGAAGTTCTATTGGTTTTAAAGAACTGTCTTTGGAGAAGTAGAATATTCAGAGTTTCAGACAATATATAGTAAGCTTGCCCCCAAAGAGATAAATACTTGATTCATGAGAAATTTAGTTACTTTAATATGTTCGCCTAATTAAATTCAAGCATGCATGCCTTCAACAATTGGGGCTATGTTACATTGCAAGAAAACATTCGTACAGTCTAAACTTTCCAAGTACAATAACCCATTTTGGATAACAATATATGCTAGTGATTATCATAACCCCTAACCAGTGCTGCTTTAGTTAAAGGATACAAGGCAGAAAATGTAAAACAAGAGTAATCCTGGGTCATTTACACTACGAAATAGTTTAATATGACGGTATAACAAAGAGAGAAACAATTAGCACTATTGCTGCTAGGCATATGAAGGGAAGTGATACGTGAGCTACAAAAAGAGAGAAATCAGAATGCCACTATTCTTTATATTGCCAAATAGATCAATAATTTATTACTCGTGTAGAATATAAGGAAGTACCATGTTTTTTTCCAGATACAGGAGGCCGAACTACAACATGCATAGTGATGAGACCACCAGGAAGCTCACCAACTGGTGCTCTGGAATCAGCAATGGTCTGGTGGTTCTCCAATATTTTACCAGCATTTATGAGCTTCAAATCATTTATTGTTTTTGGAGCAATTTCCTTGTCTGAAAAGATAAGCACCACTCATATTACCATCTAATCAGTGGTAAATTACTGTAGGGAAAAGTGATAAAACATATATATGGAATCCTGAAATTAATACAAGTTGGAAAACCTAATGTCGAGAAGGAAATGTGTTCTCTAATTCTATCAAGCTTCTATCCTTACTAATATAATCCCAATTTTCCTGCTTTGGTCATTGATTTTTCTTTAATACTAATGTTCATGTATACTATATAAGGTACGGGATTTAACTATTTCGAATCTATGTTATTATACATTACTTTATGGATTATAGTGTTGGACTATTAGAAAGAAAAACAGATAAAAAATTTAATGCAACCGAGATGAGAATGTTAAAGAGGCGAGTGGAACTACTAGAAAGGATACATAAAATGAAGCTAGAAATAAAAAACCTACTATCATAGATCAATTAGGTGCAACTCCAATAATGACAAAATGAGATAAAATGCATTGAGATGATATGAACACGTTCAAAACTGATCTATAAATTCTGTTGTCAGAGGAATTGAGGTGATTGAAGTATAAGAGGTAGAATAAGAACCAAAAACTAAAATTAGTCAATGTTATAAAAATGATTTTAACTGATTTGAGATAGGGACGTAGTCCTGCATAGAACTTAATGGAGGGATGAGATTTAGGTAGTTGACCTCAAATAGTTGGATTAAATAAGGATGGTGATCAATCTAGAAATTGAGCTAGAATGTCAATTTAATCATTGTGCTACTATTACGGCATCTAAACTTTACAATGGAAATGGACGAAGCTAAAGTAAAGAACTAAGGCAAATAAGTGATTTAGAATACTCTTACTGACTAAACATGTCAATTTAATCATTGTGCTACTATTACGGCATCTAAACTTTACAATGGAAATGGACAAAGCTAAAGTAAAGAACTAAGGCAAATAAGTGATTTAGAATATTCTTACTGACTAAACATGAAAACACGGAGAATTCTGCCAATGTTAGTCATAATTAGAACAGGAGAAACTAAAAATCATGTTGATTCTCCATCCAGTATATGTAAACTCATTTTTAAATCAAATCAATCCAGAACAATCTCAGTCGAAATTATCAGAAACATGGACAAGTAAAATGCAATTCAGTGAATTGTTGTTCCATATTACCCTATGACGCCCACACATTTTTTCAGTTAGTTCCAAGGCACAGACCAATTAGCTAAGCACTTAGAGAAGGAATTAGCTATCAAAAAAAAACTACACATGATCAGATGAAAGACAAGACACAAGGCTAATTGTTATTCGTGAAGCTTAAGTGAAATATGTAAGAAACTAATTCAAAAAAAAAGAAGCATCGATTAGTTCCTGGTGTGAAGAAAAACAACCAACGAACTTAACCCAGATAAGAGGAAGATAAATTTATCAAGCTCTTACCTTGAGGCCATCGAGAGATTACCAATTCTTTGAGGGATTGCACAGTAGTGGAAGGTTTATACTTGATCGGCCCTATATCGGTGCCATCAAATAGCCTAAACTTGAGCTCAACCAAATCCTCTTCATCCATTCCAAACAACCTCAGCTAAAAAATGATTCTCCGATTCAACATCGCATGGTTTCCTTCGGAACGAATTCAATCTCCCGGAAGGAAAGAATCAAATCGATCCAGACCGTCGATAAAAAAAGGATCTTTATGGCGAATCCGAAAGAACCCTTATCTCGCAGCAGTAAACGTCGCAGTGGACAATCCCTTTTGACCACAAATTTCCAATCTCACCTGCGCCAGGGAACTCGGCGAATACAGAATGGAATCTGATGGGTTCGCGCAAGCCAAAGAAGAAATCAGCAACCGACCGAGGACGCCTCCATCGTTGACACAGACGGAGGAGGAAGAACCAAAGAGCCGACTTTTGAAGGGTTGCTTCGCTTTTCCTACTCGTTCCCAGCGGCGTTTACACTGCGATATATATATATATATATATATACAGTTTTGATATCCTGCACACCCGTTTGTGCACACCCGTTTGTGCACACCCGTGGGCGACA
>JBBUKS010000055.1:4673001-4685044 GCA_038050645.1 Hedychium gardnerianum | reverse complement strand
TAATAATTGATTGGTAGTTGAGATTGATTGCAACTTATTTATTGTTTTCTAATATTTTATTCCGCATTATTTGATCTAATTTTTGAAATGGCTGCTTAATTATCCAAAGAATTAACTCCAAATATTTGTCATTAAATAATAATAAAAAAAAAATCTATTAACAATTATGATATATTATCAAAAAAAATTCAAAGTGAATTAATACTGATTATTTGAATAGATTTTTATGAGTACTTTTCGATTTATTTTGAATTTATGATTATTGAAACAAAATTCTTTGTAACAAATAAATTAGAGTATTTATATCAAATTTTTTAAATAAAATTAAAATAAAAAAATATTTTATTTAAATTTAAATATTCATTTTTATTACGTTATATATGAGCATCTCTATAATTTATTATATTTTTATTTATTTATTTATATTATTTCTCTCTTCTATATAATTTTTTAATATTATTTATATTTTTGCACAGAGACTTTCGAGGAATGAGTCATCGATGAGCTATAAAAATATTGACCAAGTTATTAAACGAGGTGCGTTCCTCGACTTTCTAAACCAGATAGCCGAACGGGGGGCTCGTCTGTAGAGCTACCGGCGACAAGAATCTTCCCTAATCTTCAAGATCGAAATCCTGCGAGGGGCAAAAAAAAAAAGAACCAGAGAATTAAAGGAAAGCTCCAAACGAGAGGCATGGGGATCCCGCTCCGATCCTTAAGTCAAACCTGATCAAGCGAAACTAGCTAAAGTAGCTAAAAACAATAAGTAGAGAAGTCTTAGATAAAAGAAAAAAAAACTCTCTTTACACCAGTGGCATCCGTCCCTTTATATACATATTTTTTCGGGGCGTGTACCGTCAGCATTAATGACGTATACTATTGAGACATGGGCGAACATATCACGATGCGTAAGACTCGTCATTCTCCGTACTTTTAGGAGGTGTCTGGGGTATCATTGGAGGTATTCTGATCGTACTATTAGCGTTAGAGCTAGGTCATATCGACGTGCCAGAGATATGGGTCAATGGTAAAATCTTCCCGGTCGATAATATAATATATCCGATCGGGAATATGATTCACCCGATCAAGTGCCTCCGGTCGATAATATAGCATATTCGATAGGTAATTCTTATTATGGCCGGTGATCTTGATCAGTTCTCCCGATCGGATGGTGTAAGGTATATCCGGTAGATTAATAAATCATACACGACCGAAAAGATTATATTTTTCGTCGGGTGGCGCGTCTTTTCGTTAATCATGACCTTTGACTTTTCGTCACGTGGCATATGTTCATATTATCATGGGGCTCGATTCAATCACCCATATCAATCTATATTAATGATGAAAATAATATTTAATATAAATATGGATGAAAATAATATTTAGTGTATTGGGATGATATTTTATTTCCTAAATTAATAGAATTATCATTCATCAAATTAAAATTTAGGAAATGAATAAAATAATTGATGTAATTTTTTTTTAAAGTTAAATATAAAATTTAAGATAAATTTTTTATTTGGGATATAATATGGATACTCTGAGAACATTAAATTAAACCTTAAAAGATATCCATCATTAATTAAAATAATTTAAACCTGTGACTCCCTTAAACTCTTTAATCTTTTATGATTTGTGTCGTTATAAGTAAACTAAAATATGCAAGAAGAGACGAAAATGAGATTTAAAAAAAACAATAACAACATGGAAATGAAAAATAAATTGTGAATTATGAGAAATTAAATTGATTTCTGTGTGCCATGACATTGCATTTTATTTGTCCTGTTTCTCTATAATTGCGTGGGGACGATTTCAGGAGGCGACACGTGGAGGAAGGTGTATGGACCTCTCTTAATTATTCGTGACTGGTGTGCATTGGAGCGTAGCGAGACAGTCAGAGACTGAGAAGCGACAAACACAGTGCGAAGATTGGAGTCAAGTCGGTCAAAAAGGATAAATTAACGAGCAGATAATCAGATCCGACCCGATTTGAAATTGACGATTCGATAATTTAATAATTTTATAATTAAAATAATTGATTTAATAATTTTTGATAATTTAATTTTTAATTTTAATGATTATAATTTAGAGAGTAAAATTATCTATGATTCATCGTGATTTAAAATTATTATTATTTAAAAAGTATTTTAAAAATCATATTTTTTAATTAATTTTTAACTAAAAAACAATTATCAAAAATTTATTAGTCCATCAAATTCAAGAAGATAAAATTGACACATCGACTTAAAATTTTTGAAAACACTTCGAATCAAACAAAATATAATCTTGTAAGTCTCTACTTATATCTAAATTTTAATGTAAATAGATAATAATGAATTTTTAAACTTATAAAAATTAATAAAATTTATCATAAATTAATTATAAAGTTTAAGACTATAATACTTAGTAACCAATACTATCAATGAGTTCATATGACTCTCTTAATTTAAAAAATATCAATCTTTCAAATTTTTAATTGAAATTATAAATTTAGAGAACTATTACTTATTTCAAACTAAAATTAATATACTCTTACAAATTACCTTAATATATTTTAAAACCGAATTCAATAGCATAAATTAAGAACAATAAATTTATAAAGACTTGATAAAATTTATTATAAACTCATTATAATATCTAGGATAATGATACTCACTGATCAATACAAATTCTTATAATTTCTTGATTAAAAAAAATTAAAATTTTAAATTTTCGAATAATATAAATTCATCAATTAATTTTATTTGAAATTGGATGATGGCTGATGGCTGATGGAATGAGTTTGATAGTATAAATTGGAAGTAATAAATTTTTGAACGAGTAGAATAAAAATTTAAAGAAGAAAGAAATTTTTTTTCGATGGAAAGGTGATTTTGATATTGAAATGAGAAATTCAGAAATTTGCATCAGTAAAATGCCGTTATTTCTTCTCTCTTTTTTCCACAATTAATAATGTATCAATTGGATCGACCACACAATTGTCATATACAAACTCATGCGTTTCTCCAATTCATTCCATGGCATAAAAAGGCACTGTCAGTGACAGCCTAAAAGCACAGCTGAAACCACTACTCCTGCTCAACATTTCGTCCCTGCTCCACAGCTTTTATCCTTCTTTCTTTACCGTAATTAGTTTATATATATATATATATATATATAATTTAACAATCTTCTGCAATTAATGGTTTAGCACTGAACTCATCATTCGTGCCCTGAATTCTGTCAGATTGTTCTTGCAGAAACTTGCTAGGAAAAGGCCAAACGCACACCAAGATTTTTAATCACAACACACACACACACATGCATGCATAAGTGTATTTAGATCATCCTGCCCCCCTTATGCACTAGTCACTGTTCGGGCTGGCTAGACTAGCCCCCGTGATTTACCTCCTTCGTGTTGGTCCTGGGACGGACTGGCGGGGGCGCTGGGGGCGAGCGTTTCGCCTTTTGCCACAATAAGTGTATTTAGATCATATACATCAAAAGCTGGGGAGATGATGAGCCATGTTGCACCGGTCACCGGCGTGCTCTATTACCTTCTCCAGCTCCGGCTTCGCGCGAGAGGGTCGGCGCTCCCGGCCACCCAAGTCTCCCTGGCGATGTCGGTGGAGATCTTGAAGAAGTCCGGAGCATAACTCATCAGCACTAGCTTCTCCTCTTTCTCCTTCTCCCTTGTTGACGAACTACTTGCCTCCTCTGCTTCTATTTCCTCTTCTTCTTCCTCTCCTCCCGATTCTCTTCTCTTGAGCCACCCCTTGGCCGGCGCAGACCGGCATCTCATAAGCATTAGAGCGTTTGGAGGTGGCACAGAAGAATTAGTTGGCGGAGCAACTTGTTCTTCCTTCTCTTCTTCTTCTTCTTCTTCTTCTTCTCCTTCCTCCTCTGTTTCTCTCTCAAGTTTTGCTCTTTGGTTCTCTTCCAGCAGCATGAACCACTTAGAGAAGACAGTTCCCGACTCGGTGCTGCTCTCGGCTTCCTCCTCCTCCTCGCCGTCTTCATCATCGGTGGTGCAGTCCACGGCGCCGTGGAACGCGCCGAAGCACCCCATGTTGAAGCGGAGGCCGCGGAGGGCGCCGACCAAGTGCATGACGTCCTTCTTAAGGCTGACCGCGTCGAGCCAGTGATGCGCTTTCTTGTTCCGGTGCTCGTGCATCCTCTCGATTTCCTCCACCACCGCGATCCAGTTCTTCTGCTCAGCCGGTGGCCGGCGCGGCCGGGACTTGGTCCGGACCTTGATCTGCCCGGCGCAGGTGACCTTGGGCGAGGTCGGCTCGTCGATGACCTCCTCCGAGCTCATGCTCTTGGTCTTGGTCTTGAACAGGGGGCTAACGTGGCCGCGAGCGGCACGATGGCGCTTCCCAGCCAAGTCTGCCGGCCGAGAAGGGCTACATATTGGCTTCGGCATCAAGGCCAAGTGCGCCCGGGATGGGAAGCAGACGAGGAGGTCGGCCGGAGCTCCAACGTTGCCATTTCCTCCTCTTCCTTTCATCAATCTTTCTCAATTAGACAACTCAATCTCTGTCTATCTCCATCTAATTACCTCTTTAGCTTAATCCGCTAGCTGCAGTGGTGGTGGGAAGAAGAAGCAGCAGCAGCTGGCTTAAAAGGGAGGAGACGCCAGCTTTGGTCTGCTACTTTACTTCATATTTTAGTCTCTCTTGCGGCTTTATCTCTCTTTCTTCCTGGACTTGCTTTTGGCTTTGCTGGCCTTCACGGGGGTGAGGGCTCGCCCTCTCCTCCTTTAGCAGTTAGCGCCATGATTATCAACATATGCGTACCTTGTTTCTCTGCACTATTTTACTTCTTTTAAAAATAATAAATTCTATTAACCTCATTAATTAATACTGAAATGATTAATCTGATTACATAAAAAAATTTCATTTAAACGAAAATTCATTTAAATAACCAGTATTTTTAGATATATTTTTTACTAAAAGAAAAAATTTCTACAATGTATCCGATTTTTTAATTATCTATTGAAATGTCTAATCATTATATTATTATCCCAAAAATATCTATTGATACAGTGGAGATAATAGTTCCGCATACTCAAGTCAAAAGTCAAATTGAACTGTAAATCAAGGTTAAGACATATCGAGACCAAGTAAAAATGAGTGAAATTTGACTCGAGCTCGAGCTCAATCAAAGAAAGAGACCTCCTCACTCAGAAATCGAAAGACGTACTCTTTCAAAAACGGACTCTTTTGGAAGTCCGACTCCTTCGGAAGCCCGACTCCTTCGGAAGCCCGACTCCATGGTCTCCAACACTCCAATACCCCGAGAATCTTCACCCTGAGTACTTTCACTCCCAAGTGGAGAGGATGCGGTTAAAAGAAGCTGTGGAAAACGTGGGACGTGGTTAATAGAAGATGTGGAGAGTGTGAGAAGTGATTAGCGGAAGACGCAAAAAATGTGGGATGATATGACACCCCCTCAGTTAGAATGTGGCTAACTGGGATGCAAATAGGGAGACAAGAACGTGACTAATTGGAGACGTCGGAAATACGGGCGTCATTTTCTCTCTACGAGGAAGTAGTATAAAAAAAGGTTCACTCTCGCGGGGCAAAAATAGGCGCACGACAAAAAACACATATATTTTCTCTACTTTTCATTTCTCTTCTTCTTTTCTAGTCTTTGATCATTGAGTCCTAACTTGAACGTCGGAGTGACTACGTTAACGTTCGCCTTGGCCTCCATTTTAACCAACTTTTGACGGTCTTAGAGGTTCTTGAAATTCGTCAACCACAAGTTCATTCGGAGTCACCTCAATAAAAATTAATTTGATTTGTATCTATCCAACCAAAAGTATTTGATTATGATCCCATTTTTAATCAACTATCAATTTAGTTTTACTTGATAAACTAGTGAAATGATAGTACTCCACAATGAGGACAACTTATTATCATTCTTGATTGATGGTAAAGGTTAGCTGATGAAAGTTTGGTGTGATTAATATTATTGTAATCGTAAAGGACTAAAGGTTGGTGCTTAATTAAAGAATAGGTGCAATTATGAAAGAAGCAATGCACTTGAGAGAGAGTGGCCCTCCCTCAGCACTAATACTCCTGGTGTTGATTGATGGATGGCTGCTTTGTTAGGGAACCTTCTCAGTAGCTCCTCCTTTTGCATCTCCGGATGTGTCCTCAGGGAATGTAAATTCATCGAGTTGCTATTTTTTTTTTCTTTTTTTTTTTCGGTTCAGTTCTCTTTCTGCGTGATTAATTGATCTTTATGTGTATTTGAAGATTGAGGTCTCAGAAAGCGGTTCAACTGCCATCACTATCTAGATCTACATCTTTTTATAGGGACGGTTTTCATTTTCGATCTCTCGCCCAGCAATGAGGTAGAATTAATCTAGTTAATCTGAATAATAATCAGTGTGGGTAAGAACCTGACTACTAGTCAGGATTTGATCTTCAGATCTCATGATGATAACACCCCATGCACTAGCCATCAGTCCATCCCGTGGAGACTTTAATATCTAAATCATATATCATATAATAAATTAATTTTATCCAAAATTGAACTATGAAATTAGAAATTTTAAATCATGATTAATTAAATCGAATAACATTGAATCTGAGATAATTAATTCGATTTTATAAAAGTTTTTTTATCGACTATTAGGATAAATTGGGAAGTACTAATAGAGACTCATTCAAATGACCATCATTCTTAGGTCACACTTCTAAAAAATTTCTTATAATGCGCCGCAACTGAGATTCAAACCTTAAATTTCTTAATTATTCATTAGAGAATCTAACCATTACACTATTATCGGGAACAAATTTTGAATCACTTTATATCAAAATTAATATATTCTTGAAAATCTCTTTATTGTATTTATGCTTACGAATCTAAATTTAAAAGTTTTTTTCATGAAATAATCATAAGATTTATCTATTTTTTTTATTATACCTATTCAAAAATTGACTGGTCTTAATTTATACTATTTAATTTATATTTGAAAATATAAATATATTAAGAAAGTTTTGGTGAGTACATTCATTTTGATTTGAAGTGATTCAAATTTTTTTAAATTCATCAGTTAATTTCACACAAAACTGACTGATTAACCTATAATATTTGAAATTTTAAAAATTTAATATTTTTCGAATAAAGAGAGTATTAAAAATTCATTAATTGTGTTAGTTAATTAATATCATTATCCTGGGTTTTATAATAAACTTATGATCAATTATATCGAGTCTTTGCAAGTTTAAAAAGTCACTATTCTCAATTTATATTATCAAATTCAGATATAAGGGCCTGAATATATTAAAAAAGTTTCTAGAAGTCGAAATTTTTTCGAGTTCATCTGTCAGCGTCTTTAAAAAATTTAAAAATTTGATATTTTTTAAATTAAGAGAGTCCTACAAATTTATTAGTGGCGTTGATTAATAAATATTATTATTTTAGATTTTATAATAAGTTTATGATAAATTTTATTAAGTTTTTATAAATTTAAAATTTCATTATTTTTAATATATGTTATCAAATTTAGATTCACGGGTATAAATATATCAAGAAATTTTTTAAAAAGATTTAAAATCATTTAAAATTTTCTAAATTTATTAATTAGTTTTAGATGAAACTGGACTTATGACCTGAATGAAAGAGGAAGGCATTTGTCGGAACATACTATGTGATTTTGAGTATTCTGAAAATTAAGAATTTCTGAAATTTGTATGCACAATTTAGTAAAATGTCGATGTTTTAATATCGTTTTCTCTTTGTTTTTTTTCAATATGGTTTTAATTTATGATCAATTATATCGTTTTCTTTGTGGTCGTTGGGGCCTGAATTTGGGCACCTGATCCTTATTGACACTGTGCTCTCAGTGATGGGCTGTCATCAGAAACACTGAAGAAGCATGAGCTGATCAATTGGCATGGCAGTTTCATGAATACAAAAATAAATCATGAAAAATTTCGTCTATTAATAATAACACATATAAAAAAGAGTTGAAATAATCAGTAAGTCTGCATCCGTTTTAAATTTATTAACAATAATATTTTTGTATAAATTAACTGTGTGTCGGTCCATGGGACTAATGGTCAGTCAGTCATGATGAAAGATGTGATTGCTTCGGTTCTACGTTATTTGATCTTGACTAATTAAAATGCTTGGAAAAACAAGGATCAATTCCATGAACAGATCGTGTTTACCACTAGAAAACAAAGCTTCTGAGGCTACTGGCTACCCAACCGAAAAGTAGGTCAAGAGTTCAATCATGTCTTGCTTCCATAATGTTTCACCTGTTTTGATTGATTGATTGTTTGCATCTGAATTTTATGGAGTGCTCTGTTCTTAATACTAAGGATGACACTGCTCAATACACTATCATTCTCAGTTGCTTGGTGATGATCTTCCCTTGCTTCAATGGTGTTGGGAGAAACTGTGTGCTTTGTTTAAGTGAGTTTTGGCACCAATCATTAGAAGCTTACAAAGGCATGAGAGCTGAAGTGGATTCCAACTTCTCAACCTACCATACTTTGATTCCTTTAAGCCTTAATTGGTGCTTGCCTTTACTGACCCACCACAATGTTTTGCTAGTGCTGAGATTCTCATTCCTTGTCTGAGGAGGCACTTACTTTTTTTGTTTCTCTATTCAGCTTATGGAGGTTGCTAACCAACAAGGGTCATGTGTGTCTCTTGGTACTAAAGCAAGGGCTCAAGTTCAGTCTTTGGATGATCGAACAATCTATTAAAGCAGCATTGCTTTTTCTATTAAACAATCTTTGTATTGCAGAGAATTGCACACTGATCTACTTACATGATTCATCTGCTTGTGCAGGCGGGAAGAAAGCTCGAATTGCAGAGCTTTCAGACCCAAGAAAAAAAATAGAAAGAAGGAAAACTAGAATCTCTTTATGAGCTCTGTGTCGTCCAATCTTTCTACACCTTTGATTGAGCCTTCATCTGCCGGCGTTTCCACTCGACGAGCCGAACCAAGAAGTCATTAACCTGGACAAACCACATCAAGAATCAGGCTGGCAAATTGACATTGTCGACATAGAACTAGTACTAGCTAGAGAAGGTTCATCAGTCATGGCACTTGCCTCAGATGGCTCTCGAAGGCAATAAGTGGCATTTGTCTCCTTTGGAAACTTCGAAACAAGGATGCCAATGCCTTGTCCGCTGCCTTCCAGAACCTAGGATGAAGAAGACGATGATAAAATATTAGCTTCCCACTGTATACTCATCTACCTTCTTGATAAACCATTATGGCTCACCTTGAATGCATCTTCGTCAGTTCGATCATCGCCTATGTAGATCGGCATTACATTCCTGCAGTTGGAGAATCCTGTAGAATTAAGCAACAACAGATTACTTAAACGAGCAGCTCAAATAAGAAGATGGTTGGGCGTTGTATCAGCTTACCCAGTGACTCTAACAGGAACTCCAATGCCTTCCCCTTATCCCATTTGATAGTCGGACGAATCTCCAGCACCTGCAAGTCCGAGCAACGAGTAGAACAAGTCACAATCGAGCTCGAATCAAACTGCAAGATGTTGTTGGCGAGAAGAAATAAAAACAAAGTTTCACCTTTCTTCCTTGCGTGAGCCGCAATTTTGGGTAGCCTTGCAACACAGACCTCACCTGCTCGAACAGTGTGCTCCAATTCTGCATGAATTGACAAGGATTTGGTTTCCATTTCTGATATAAACCGTGAAATTGGTGGTCGATCAATGATCTGAAGTGATATAGCTAACCTCTTCATCCACACATCTGAAGTGGACAGATGCACAAAACTTGTTGTTCTCCACTTTGGCACCAGGAGTGGACTTGGTTCTGTCTAATAATGTTTTATACACCTGAAGAAAACATGGAAGATCCTTATTTAGAAATAAGAGAAGATTTAGGATTGAGAAAGGAGCTATGAAGAGGGAACCAACCGTATCGATCATGGGCAGGAACTCACTGGCTGGTTGAAAAAGAACTCCTTTGGCATCCTGAACCATACACTCAGGACCTTTGATGTCCATGCCATGGCTGCCGGCGTAGTACAGCTCGGCTAATTGGACGAAGTTAATTACCTGTTCGCCAGTGGAATCTCTGAGTTAGGGAAGAAAGAGGAGAAGGCGGCTGTGGTATATATCTTCGGTATTTTGAAATGTAATGTACCTTGTCGAGGCATCGCCCGCTCACGATCGCTGTCGGGAAGTCCCTCGCCACTTCCCTGACTGCCTTCCTCATCTGGAGAGAGCAGAGACCGATCAAAATCTCATCTTGAAGCAGGGAATGATTAATCGAGCGGAGGAGGGGAAGGACGACTCACCGCGTTCGTCATGAAGGCCGAGTCGGGGTCGTCGACGATGGGGGAAAGCGTCCCGTCGTAGTCCAGGAACATGACGATCTGTTTCCCCTTGGAAGCGCTCACGATTTGATCGAACTTGCTCAAAGCCGACGGATGCCGCATCTGCTCGATCGATCGGGAAGAGAAAAAAAGCAAATTAAAACCCAAAAGAAACGAACTTTGCACGAGAGGAAGGCGAGAAGGAGGCGTCGAAGTGGAACTCACCGTCCAATCGGACATATCGTTGAATACAGCATCGACGCGAGGTCCGGTGGCGGCCGCCGACTTGGCGCGGGTGGGCGAGGAGGTCCTCATGGAGTCGAGCCACCAAGAGACAGTCTTCCCGCCGTCGAGTTCGATCTGGGGAAGGCACTTCTTGCGGAAGGAGAGAGGTGGCGTGTAGGTGAACAAGGGGGGAGAGCTCGCTACCGCGATGGCGGCGACGGCCTCCACCGGCGCAACATTCTGCTTCGTCATGGGGGGCAATTGGATTAATCCTACCAGAAAGGAGAAGAAAGAAATGATCGCCGAAGGGAGGGAGAGCTATGGAATCGAATCAAGCGGTAGACGATGAAGGCTGTCTGCCGTAGTGACGCCGACGGCGGTGAACGGTGGGGGTGGCGAGGAGAAGAGGCGGTGGCAGTGGAGGTTTTATAGGTCCAAACTTATAAGTAACAGAGAGAGTCCTGTTCTCGATTCAACACGTGTAGTTAATAGGACCCACTGACACGTGTATCCAGCACGGTTTCGTAAAAACCAAACCGGCCAATGGTAATTAATGCAAGTTTTAAAAAATAAATAAGAAAGAAGAGGCGTGACGAGAAGATCATACATGCGCGTAATAAATTGTCAAATATAATATATATATATATATATTACGCACCTAGCCGTAAGATTATTATTATTATTTTTTTATTTTAAAATTAAGTTAATTAAATTTTATCTTTAAAATATAAAAATTAAATTATAATTCTCAAATTAAAAAAAAAATTAAATTAAAAAAATTTAAATTAAGAATTTAAAATTTAACTTTTAGAATTTAGATTATAATATAAATTAAAAAAATTAAAAAAATATATCAAAAAAATTACATAACGCGGATACGAAAGATGAGTAAAATAATTTTTCTTTAAATATATATATTAATTTAATAATTTTTAAATTATTTCTATATTTTCTTCTCATTTATTGGTCCATCTAAAAAAATTTCATATGAGTATTTGTCTTAGCCCTTGCACAGTAAGATTAGACATCTAATAAAATATTATGTATTTATTAAAAATTAATCTTAAGATTTATTAAAATAATTATTCATGTAAATATTAACTACGTCAATTCATTTTTAGATCGTAGTTAAGTTGATCATCATCCTATAATAAATTTATAAAATTAAATAAAAATTAAATCCCAATTAAATCAAGAAATATCTTACATATTCGATATTTATTAATTATGAGATAACCACGAAGACTGTAGATGACAATTTTTTTTTTTCCAGATCTATTTCCAGCGCCAACCTGCGGAGGCTTCTCATTCTCCATTGTGGACCAACACTACAGGAAGCTTCTTGTACTGGAGGATATATATTTTGTATACAATAATAATCGAAATTCATTTTTTAAAAATCAAAAAAAATATATTTTTTAAATATTTTTAGGGATCTGTCATATTTCTTCAGTTCCAACGTGGAGTTGGTAAAGACATGCACTGCAAACCAACAAAGAAATATGTGCAATTGTAGGT